>SNQJ01S0019455.1:94591-128905 GCA_010110895.2 Picea sitchensis | reverse complement strand
CTAATCTAACTAATCTAATTAAAACTAACTATTAAACAAACTAACTAATCTACTATTTCTATATATACAAACTACTAACTAATATTATACTAACTCTAACAACTAATTGAAATGTAACTTATTCACAAAATATACAATATCTACAATTTACAGATTTGATTAAAACATGGAAAACTCATTTGTTTTCTTCCCTAAGACAACGAAAGATATTTTTGTTGATTTTATGATTTTATGAAAAAGAAATACAACTTACTGAAATTAAACAATCTAATATACTAACTACACATATATCTAACTAAAATACTAACAAATATACTAAACAAGTAAACAACAAACAGACCTGGAAACGCCCCAGATTTGTCCCGTGTATGATGACTTCGAAGCTGGTCGGAGGAAGGAAACTCGCACCAGATGATCTAGAAGCTTCTTGTAAACGATAGTTGCAATGCTCTTTGAGTTTATTTACATGACAAACAAGACATAAAAAATCATAACAATTATATGATTTATAAATCTCTACAATTAGGTAAACATGTTATGCAAAAACTTATACTTAATAATTCAATTGATGAAGAAGAGAAATCTGTCATTCACAAACTGAATCAAGTAATTGTTATGTTTTTAAGTACTGGAAGAAACCAGATACGGATGAAACATTAATTAAATCATATCATTTGCAAGAGACTAAGATACCTAAAGTAGTCATTAACCAAATGCAAATTGATACACATAAACATGAAACAAAATATTGATATTATGAAAAGCTAAAGTTGTAGCAGAACATCAATTTATGTCTCAGTCTGTATTAAAATTCCATATCCTTGTTCTCCCACGAATGAGGATTATCATTATTACAAAAATAATAAGTATTTATAAGTTTTTCCACAGGGTAAAACCTCCCTGTGGAAGTTATCAAACTGTTTACATAATTTGAGAAGATATTCCCAAGATAAACTAAACTAGGAAATTAAAATGAAACCAAAATATTTCAAATATCCTCTAAACTGTCCATCAAATCCCATGCAATTTTGAATTCACCTGAAAAGGATCCAAAATAGACAAGTTAGAAGACTCTTTTATTAATAAAATGATAAAAATTAAATTCTATAGACTAGCTACAGAATCATCTGATTCTGTAGCTAGTCTAAATAAAGATACAGAATCAGCATAATCGAAAATCTTTTAAGAAATTCCATTCAATTGACATCCAATAATTATTTGAGAATGAATAATAAATTGTAATCATTATTCCATTATGAACTCAAACAATATCCACATCATTTAACCGAATACAGAGATAGCAATACTCTGTTTCGATTATTGTCATAAGTCGGGTAAGTGAAATCATATGTAAAAACATCGTAATCATTTCTCAACAAATCGAATCCATCTGTTATGAGATCGTTTTGATATTTAATTGAAGACAAAACAAATCACAAACACTTCGTTATACTTGTCTCATCAACATGAGAAATAATCGAATAAAACAAGATTATCACGATAACTGTATAGCAAGCAATTTAGACTGTGAATGAATTCAAACCATAACTGACACATAACCAAAATCGTAACAGGATCAATCAAACAGAGTTTGTTATAGATTTTGATCGTTTGATTTTGATGACAATCGTTTCACTCAAACGAGTCATAACAGGGTTTGAACAATTCATTTCACAAATCTAAAATACTGAGCATCAATTATAATCTGAACTCGACTCATAGTACAAACTTGCCAAATTAGAATAAGAGCGAATCAATTGGCTAAGGTTTTCACATAGTTGTTATGATTCGGATTCATTTCCCGATTCGGGCGCAAATGTTATTTGAGCGTATTGTTTTCATCAAAGAAACAGAGTCATTATCCTTAACCTGGAAACAATCAAATATAGAACATCCCATGACACAGCATCGTAACAAGTATCCTCCCGAAGACGTTTACCAATCATAGCATATCAATGATAACGAAATCGAATCCGAGCAAAATCGTTTTCTAAATTAAGCATAAAAACTTCCTCTTGGGAGTGGGCACAAAATGAATTGAATTGAAAACACACCATTACTTTCGTTATTTCACTCAGATAAACTTAGCAAATGAAATCCAAACAAATAACCATTCCAATCCAAACAAAAATCTATGAGAAAATCATATATCGGAATGTTAAATTATGTACCAAGGCAAGTGTTTCTTTTCCCTAGGCCCTAAGGGGGAGAAATTGCCGAATATGGGTCTTAGTCAAATTAATTTGTGAGATGCAAATTAAAAGATAACTTTATGATTAAAGTGAGGGTGAGTGAGAGTGGGTACAAAATGAATTGAATTGAAAACACACCATTAATTTCGTTACTTCAATCAGACAAATTTAGCAAATGAAATCCAAACAAATAACCATTCCAATCCAAACAAAAATCTATGAGAAAATCATTATCATATATCGAATGTTAAATTATGTACCAAGTGTTTCTTTTCCCTAGGGCGCCTAAGGGGGAGAAATTCGTCAATATGGGTCTTAGTCAAATTAATTTGTGAGATGCAAATTAAAAAGATAACTTTATGACTAAAGTGAGGAGGAAGAGAAATAAAATCTCAGCCACCCATCTAATCTAAACTCTCACCATTAGATTAGAAAACTCCCCACCTTCCCTCATGAGGTTGATTATGAAAATGGGCTTTAATTCCATTCTTGGTGGTTCGAGAAGCAAGAAGAGAGCAAGAGACTCTTGGTGAGATGCTGAGGCTCTTGGTGAGATGCCAAGAGAAAGGTTCAAGAACAAGGGAGTTGAGGAAGAAAGAAGAAGCAAGAGACCTTGTGAGATGCCAAGAGGTTCTTGGTGAGATGCCAAGAACAGGAAACAAGTTGATGTAGCAGTAGTCTTGTTGAGAGAACAAAAAAGGAGCTGAAGCATTCTTGTTGAGAGAGCAAGAGATTCTTGGTGAGATGCCAAGAAAAGAAAGTTAAAAGATTCTTTGCTGAGAGAACAAGAGAGAGGAGCAAGAGAGAGGCTTGAGTCGAGAAAAGAGACAGCATTTGCTGAAGGAGAAAACACATCCCAAAGCAAAGAGAAGTACGATTGTGACAAGAAGGAAGAACAACCGCATCTGGCATCGGATTTGTGGAGGTCATAAACATGTAATGTGCACGTGGGGGTTCGAGAAGACAAGAGCTACAATTCTCCGAGAGAGTATTGGTACGTATTCCAAGGTTGCCATACAACACGGTTGGCACATAAATTGAGGTAGTTGCTGCAATATATTTCTCCGGCGTATTTCCTCATTAATCCATACAATCTTAGCAGAGTTTCACCTAATTTTCGCGGACAAATCATTCAAAGATAAATTGTCAGATAACAGTAACGTAATTCTCTCGTTCGGGGAATTGGAGAAGCAAAGTTACGAATGTCCGCCAGATAAGTTTGTGTAAATATCCTCAAGATGAAAATGTCAGAAAAGAATTTCTCGAAGCTCATAAATAATACAAACTCTCCTAACCGGTTTCCCTTGTGGGTTTTCCGTGGTCGCTAGACCGAAATATTTGTGTCTAATATTTTCCGAGTTTTACATATTGCTGATATTTAATTTCAATGCAGAAATTAAATATGATGTTCATTATCCCCATGTTTCAGTTCTGAAAAATTAATTTCTGCCCAGAAATTCATTTTCGTTAAGTTTTTAGGATGTCAAATCGACCACCGTGAGCTTGGCGCCGAAACACCGTCAGCATGTCGAAACACCGCTATCGAAAGTATATACCGGAAACACCAGCCGAAAGTATATGTCGAACACGCTACGAAAGCGTATCAAACACCAGTCGTAGCATATGCCGACGTCGAACACCGTGAGCGTGATGCCGAACACCAGTCAGAAAGCATAAGGCCGATGTCGAACATCACTGCGGAGCAGACGTCGAAACACCAGTCAGAAAGATATGTCAGATACCGAACACCATCATGGAGCGATGTCAAAACACCAGGCCGTAGCATTACGCTCTAAACAGTGCTGAACTAAATTTAGCATTTAAATTTGACTCCAAAACTGCAGCTTAGACCGAACCGGGTGGGATTTTGACGAAATATTAACATGGTGCATCGTGAGTCGAAGCTGAAGAGAAGCGTAATTTCAGCAAACAAAAATGGGACAAGAGGCTTCGAGAGGAAGTCACTTGGTGAGAGACCAAGGAGAGGATCTTGGTGAGATGCCAAGATCAAGAAACTCTTGGTGAGATGCCAAGAGAGAAGACCTTTGGCGAGATGCCAAGGTCGAGACAAACAACACCTTCAGCAGAGGTGGAAGAGATTTCTACCAAGTTTGACAAGGAATTTTCCTTGATTGCTTGTCTATCATCGAGGACCACTACCCCGATACTTGGTATATTGACAGCTGGTGCCTCGCCATATGACATCAGTTCATGAGCACTTGACGGATCTTACACAATGTGGAGATACAGAGGTAGTGCTTGGATGACCGGGAGGTCAAGGTGGTCAAGCCAGGGGACCCCAGATCCGTGAGGGAGTCTTTGCCTCCCAAGGATTTTGACGGAGGTTCTTTATGTTCCGGCTTGAAGGAGAACTTAGTCGGGCTTACCATTGAGGAGAAGGGCTTATGGAGGTCTTGTTCCGCGGATGGGCGTGCATTTTTCCCATAGGGTCTAGCATCACTTCGGCGAAGGTGATTGGTACTAGACATGGGAGGTTGTACAATTTTTTGTTCTAGCTAGTGAGAGCGTTGATTCATTCTACCAGTAGCAACGATGATCTATGTGAGATATGGCACGGAGGATGGCACATTTGCACCAAGGGGCTTTATGAAGCTCCAGGAGATGGTGACGGAGTTCCAGATTTCGCTCGTGAGCAATCTCGAGTTGTGCAAGGTACATTGGGAAAGACACCAAGACCAAGCCCGAAAGCAAGGACAGAGCCAAGTGGGATACTTGATCTTATACATTCAGATGTATGTAACTCGATGTCTTCAGCATCGTTGAATAGATCCCTATACCATGTTGTATTCATTGATGACTTCTCTCTGAAGTCTTGTATTTTCTTCATGAAGACCAAAGGATTGTGTCTTCACACCGTTCCAAGAGTTCAAAGCTCTTGTGAGAACCAAACAGGGAAGAAAATCGAAGTCCCGAGATCTGGACAATGGTGGGGAGTATACCTCCAAGGAGCTTATGGATTGCATGAGAGGGCATCGAGGGGTAGTTGATCGCTCCTTACAACCCGCAGCAGTAGGGTTGCCGAGAGGAAGAACAGTGGCTACTATTAGCCGCTGCTAGAGCCATGCTACATGATCGGGCTGCCACTATTTCTATGGTCGAGGCATGCTACACCTAGCTTATCCGTAATCGTGAGTCCCTACACAGAGCATTGGGGGATAAGTCTCCTGAGGAGGCTTTCTATGGAAGAAGCCTGAGGTGGAGAACCTTCATATTTTTGGGTGCATCAAATATTCACATGTCCCTTCTGAGAAGAGGACAAAGCTGGAGCCCTTGGCAGAGAGAGGGATCTTTGTTAGTGAGACTTCAAAGGCTTTCCTCAGATTTACCCTTCCTTCCTTGAGGAAGACCGTCTTGAGGAGGGATGTCAAATATGAGGAGTGACTGAGCTCCTTAGGAAGTCTAGAGGGACAGAGAGGTGAAGGGCCTCATCTCAGATTCGTGTGAGTCCGCAGCAATTATAGTGACACGTGAGTTCTGGGACCACTCCGCCAGACAGGCTGTGAAGTTCAGTTCGGCAGCTACCGATCCACAGGTTTCGTGAGACTTCGTGGTCTACCATGATCATTGTCTCGCCAGATGGGTTGAGCAGTGGGAGAGTCCTCCTGGACACTACTTCAGAGAGGAGTAAGCCTAAGTTGCTTCAGGACACTTTGAGGGAGTCACAAGGTTCAGTGGGGAATCCAATGTAGGATGCGAGGGAGAGTAAACCTCCCAAGAGGTTTTGCAGCTACATCAGCGATGGTGAGCAAGATCGTGAGTCCCAGCCTTCCACTTTGAGGAGGCCACTAGTAGACGTGGCGCTGAGAGATGCCATGATGGAAGAGTACACCTCCATCATGAAGAACGCATGTCCTGGGAAGTTGTTCCTAGACTGAGGGGAAGTCAAGCAGACTTCCAAGTGGCTCTGGTTGCTAAAGCATGCCGCTGGATGGTAGAATTGAGAAGTACAAAGCTCTTTTTGTGGCTTGGGGGTTTTCACAGTTGAGGGAGTCACTATGATGAGACCTTTATGCCGGTTTCTCGATACACTTCCATCAGTAAGTGTAGTGATCTCCATTGCAGCAAGGATGGGTTGGAAGATCCACCAGATGGATGTGAAGACCGCATTTCGAATGGTCTTATTGAGGAGGAGGTATACATTGAGCAGCCATTGGGCTTTGAGGTGCATGGGAGAGTCTCATTTGTGCAGACTAAAGAAGGCATTATACGGGATGAAACAAGCTCCCGTGAGCTTTGTATTTGAGGATTGATGCCTATTTGTAGTAGTTTGGTTTTGAGAAGAGTGAGGCGATCCCAACCTATACTTCATTATGGTTGGAGAGGAACCTCTCATACTCTTGCTATATGATGTGGATGATCTTTGTCACGTGCTTAGAGACTCGTCACTATATGCAAGGAGAGCCTTTCTTCATAGTTCGAGATGATTGACATTGGACCGATGCATTACTTTTTGGGATTGGAGGCTTGACAGGAGCCTGGACACATATTCCCGGACAGGGAAGTATGTGTGTGATATTCGAAAGGTGATTGTGATGGGGGATAGCGTGCCCATGACCACTCCCATGATTACCAACCTGAAGCTTTGCTCGAAGCCAGCTTGGTGGATTCCACTTTATCGCCATTGATCATTGATGTATTTGGTCAATACCAGTTCAGATATTTGTTTTGTCACAACACTCTCACCGCCCATGGTGGAGCCAAGGAGAGTGCACCGGGTGGCAGAAAAACATGTACCGCATATCTTGTGGTACCAGAGATTATGGTCCTGACTATCATAGAGGGAGAGAGATGGAGTTCGGCCCGCTGGCTATACGCACTGACATGATGTGTCGCTGGACAAAAGCACTTCGTGGTGTTGCTTTGGATTGGGACTGCCAGCTTCGTGTCTTGGTTCACCGAAGCGTTAAGTCGCTGGTTTGAGTCTCGGCAGAGGTCGAAAGTATATGGCAGCTAGTCGCTAGTCAGGGAGGCCCCTTGGTCATAAGATACCGATTGTTCTATGGGTGCGCTGAGGCTCACCGCGGATTTACCATCGCGGATAATCGTAGTTGCATTAAACTCTCGGAGAATCCAGCTTTTCATGACCGGTCTAAGCATAATGAGATCTTTATCAATTTCATCTTCGCGGATGCGTTCCGTAGAGGAGCTCGCGGAGCTGCAGCATATCACCGAGGAGCAAGCTGCTACATACTCACCAAGGCATCGAGCATGGGCAAGTTTGTATTTCTTTTCGTGGACAAGTTTCTTTGAGTGGGCGAGTAACACTTTCCCTACATGAGGGAGTGTTAAATTATGTACCAAGGCAAGTGTTTCTCTTCCTAGGCCCTAAGGGGAGAAATTGTCATCATGGTCTTAGTCAAATTAATTTGTGAGATGCAAATTAAAAGATAACTCTTTATGATTAAAGGGAGGGTGAGTGAAGAGACACAAAAACTCAGCCACCCATCTAATCTAAACTCACCATTAGATTAGAAAACTCTCACCTTCCCTCATGTATTGATTAAGGAAATACGCACTCCATTCTTAGTACTGGAGAAGCAAGAAGAGAGCAAAAAGACTCTTGGTGATGCCAAGAGGCTCTTGGTGAGATGCCAAGAGAAAGGTTCAAGAACAAGGGAGTTGAGGAAGAAAGAAGAAGCAAGAGACTCTTGGTGAGATACAAGAGGTTCTTGGTGAGATGCCAAGAGGATTTTTGGTGAGATGCAAAGAGCAAGAGGAAGATGATGCAGCAACAGCCTTGTTGAGAGAGCAAGAGATTCTTTGTGAGATGCCAAGAAAAAGAAAGCTGCGATTCTTTGTTGAGAGAACAAGAGAGAGAGCAAGAGAGGTTGAGTCGAGAAAAGAGACAAAGATTTGGTCAAGGAGAGAACACATCCCAAAGCAAAGAGAAGCACAGATTTCAAGACAACAGAAGGAAGAACAACCACGGGTACGGATTTGTGGAGGTCATACACATGTAATGTGCACGTGAATTGAGGAAGACAAAGCAGCCTACAATTTGAGTATTGGTACGCATTCCAAGGTCGCCTATACAACATTTGTTGGCACATAAATTGAGGTAGTTGCTGCAATATATTTCTGAGTGTGGTCAGTAATAATCCATAATCTTAGCAGAGTTTTTGCACGAATTTCGTGACAGTCCGCCCAGCATAAATTGTCATGAGCCAGCTTGTACTAATTTCTGGTTTAGAAATTGAGAAGCAAAGCTACGGTGGAATGTCCAAGTTTGTGTAAATATCTGAAGATGAAATGTCAGAAAAGAATTTCTAGAAGCTCAATAATAATAAAACGCCCTCTCTCGGGTTTTCCCCTTGTGGGTTTTTCCAGGTCAGTTAGACCGAAAATATTGTGTCTAATATTTTCCGAAGTTTTGCATATTGCTGATATTTAATCTCTGCATTGAAAATGATAAACACATCCTTGCGTTTCGCCTCAAATTTATTTTCGGGCCCAGAAATTTACTGCTAAGTTTTTAGATGTCAAACACCGCCGTAGCTTATGTCAAAACACCGTCAGAGCATAAGTCAAACACCGCTGTTTGTGCATAAGGCCGGAACACCAGCCGGTATATGCCGAACACGCGTCGGCGATGTCAAACACCAGTCAGAGCATATGCCGACAAGTCGTAAACACCGTGAGCAGATGTCGAACACCCGTGTCGTAGAGCATATGTCAGATGCTGAAACATCACCGTGAGCGTATGCCGAAAACACCGTCAGAAGCATATGTCGATGTCAAACACCAATCGCGGAGCGCATGTCAAACACCAAATAGCATATGGGTCAAATAGGTGTCAAACTAAACGCATTTAAATTTGATCGAAAAATCAGATCAAATCGTGATTTTGAATGAAATATTAACACGGAATTTCTTCTATTTTTATCAAAACGAAAACATGTACAGGATGATCACCCAATGATAGAGGCATTTGAATAAGTGGTCAAACTGTTTAAAAGCTAAATTCAAATCATTATATCAAACTAGATTATTTACAAAACAAAATGATGTTAGAACCATACCCGTAGCTTATCGCAGGCCTTGATTATGCCGCCTGAATTTACAACAAATGTGGGCCGACTCCATGTTTTTGAACAGATGGAGCCGGAGTAGTCTTTCTTTTATCCGTTGTTTGAGCTTGGCCTTTGACCGGTTAGGATCCGTAACTGGTCTTCCAATGATTGGATTTTTGATTGGAGTATCGGAACATCTAGATAATATTGCTCTAACCATGAATTACATTGGTCGCAGGGTGACTGTGTGGATTTAGAAAGAGAAGGCGAGGGTTAGGCTAAATGACTGAGGGTTTCACAGGGCAATTTAATACCAGGCTAGCTAGGGTCATTCCTTTATGTGGGTGGGGAAGGTTTGACACAAAAATCATAAGGCTCGCTATTACAACCTTATGAGTAGGGTATTCGCTGGCCGTAAAGCTACCAATATCGTAATCGTAATCCCGCTCAAAACTATAAATGGGTTGGATCCCGGCAGTAGGGTTTTGGTTTGTTTCGGCGATTCTCTAAATGATTCGGCATTCTTTTCCTTGGCATTTGCGTGCGTTCCTTTGGGCTTTTGCTCATAGGGATTTTAATGGCCTCTCAAGACTCTTAGTTAATGTGTCGCGGAGTCAATAGGGAGGGCTATCGAGGGTTTAGCGAGGGAGGTGCAAGGGTACAAAAGCAGCTCGAGCTTGGTCTTCAGCTATCGCCGTGTTTATCAACCCGTATTGTATTCTGTCTTCAAAGCCATTACGCGATGAAGGCCTTCCAACTATCACCATGCAAACTCAAATAATGAACAACGATGAGCTTAATAAGCCCATGATGAAACAAACTGTTGTTGTCATCTTTGTGCCTCTTATACTTTTTGGACATCTTATACAAACTCCGATGAAAGTAGAACTATTACTGTTTAGAGGATACCCTATAAAAAATCATATGGAGATGCGGTGGTAGAGGAACACAGCCCGCATCGACCTTCTCACGTCACTAACCGCCATATCATTAACAAATCGTACATCGTCGTTGGAGCATACAGATATGGCATACCGTCAATAAGAGGGTGACTTTGCTTCATTGAAACAACAATGTCCATGGCACTTCACCTGTAATTTTAAACTAACGCCAGTCCCGAGGTAGATAACCCCGTATCGAGCCGGAGCAACCGCCATCGACTTCTAACCGTGATATCGTCGAACTTTGCTCGACAGCCATCAAAGGTCATGGTAAAACTATCGCTATACAAAGGTTAAACCCCTCAAAATGTTTCACGAAGGTAATCCATCCGCTATCTTCCAAATCTTAAGGCATTGTCAAACATGAATTGTGGCTTGATCGCCATTGGGCTCAACTCGCACGACCGGTGCCATGAGTCAACACATGGTAAGGGAAGGGTTTGAATTCACCAACACATGGCCAGGAGCGTAGCCACCCGAGCCAACAACAATGAACGAGGAAAGGGGTAAGCATTAATGGAAGCATGTGAAGGTGGTGGAGTCCGCCATGCAAAAAAATTGATTATCCAAGTACAACCGCCAATTTCATAGTTGTTCACTCCATAATAATAGTTGAACCATTATGTCATGTGTACAACCAATGAAACCCAATGTGTATACCAACAAGCGCCGCGACAGCTATGCCATAGTGTTCAAACATCCGACATGTAAATTAAAACCCAAAATCAAGTATGCGCCAATGCATTAATTCACATAATAAAAAGTTCAATCAAGGTGCCAAATGATATTCATATAGTTGACCAAAGCCAAAGTTATAAAAGATTTAACATAAGGATTATACTATATATATATAAACAAATAAATCATAACCATTATGCATTTTCATATAATCAATGATCAAGCAAGTCACATGAAGTGCAAATCCAAAGGCTAAATGCCTCAATAAAACCAAATTATACAATCAACCAAAGTGTGAGAACCGATCAAAGGATATTACCAACGTAATGATAAGTGAAATGTAAGTGCAATAGGCATAATGACACAAGAAATATCCATCCAAAAGATAACATTGAAATGCTAATTTTGAAAGATCTCGGGCTTTTCATGCTTACAGTCATGACAACAAAACGAAAACAAGTGTGTAAAAATCACACCTAAATAAAAAATGACGTTAATTTGGAAATTGTGACAAAAATTGATGTTTGGTAAAACATAGGTGTAGGCATTTTATAAACGATAGGAAAAAGTGAGTTGGTTTCCAACAATGGCTTAATAATAACGGTAGAAGCATTTATCTCTGCAAAAGGTACCAATTCACATTAAGACAACAAAGATAATTTCTAACTCAAAATAACAACCGTAAAAATCGTATAAATATCATCATTAACCATCTTTTCCCGCAAAGGTTTCAAAGATGAAACTAATAACAATCTTAAGATTAGCAAGTCATGATATTAAAGGTAAAATCTCCATTATTGTTGGTATTTGGCCATTGTCGCCAAGCAGTAATCCATAGCCTCGACGTGGTTTCCATTTAACCCACTCGACATCCTCAGATTGTCAAGAAGTTCTAGATCAAAAATAAAGCGACATTAAAGAGGTTTCTTATATTTCTTCACAGATTTTCATGTACCCGAAATTGCCGCCAAGTAGGGTCTGTTTCAAAGACTCTCGCGAAGTTGTCTTGGCACCATGTTTGCATTTACCTGCTGCCGCCAGTAGACCCTCGCTCAGTATCCCGCCAGGTTTACAAGCACTTCCCAATTTCCTATTAATAATTTTATTTTTGTTTTTCTTTATAGATATATATTTGAGCTGGGTATTTAAAATCTCGATATCTTAACATATTTTTTAGACCTCATCGTAATTTTTTAGTACTGTCCCTTATTTAGATCCACAGATGTTTTATTTACAAAACAACTTCCTAATGAGTAGGGAGACATCTTTGAGTCATTCACTAAAGGGATAGCGTAAAAGATAATAGATGATCTTGACAAGCTTTTCTCAGAGATCGAAACTGCAAACTTTTCAAACAACAAAATCTTCCAACATAGATATCAATTTCTCAGCAATATATCATTGATGTTTCAGGCCAAATTTTTCGCCAGCTATTTCGCTGGAAGAAATTTCTATCATCTTGTTCCAATAGCTTAGTGTACATGTATGTGTATGTCCAAAAACACAAACTTATCAATTCAAATCAAAATCAAAAAATAGAAAGCAAACTAAAAGCAAACAAAAGCAAAAATATATACATAATATACAAGTGGTAGTTATCAAGCAAAGTATCTTTTCGTAGCTTGGCCATTCACCTGATAGGTGTCAAGCTACCCTTCTATATTCTGCAATCGAAAAAGAACTAGACCAAACTTTTCAACACCAAAATGGCCCAAGCCATAAGTTTTGAATTTGCGTGCTCACCCTCCCTTCACAGGTGGTTTGTCCCACTTCAAAAACGGTAGACGCCTACTTCAAAAATTCCTGTACTGTATGTAATTAGAATCGAACCATCTTTTAACCAATTGTTGGATGTTGATCTAAATTACTCTTAGTTTGGGCTCTTACTTCTTCCAACTTCATCAAAGTGCTAATTCAGTTTTCTAAAGGGGACAATCTTCTCTTGGACTTTTTGTGACAATTGAACCGAAGGAAGAAGAATGTGAGGTGGCGTAATCGTTTCTCTGCCATAAACGGGGAAAAAAGGGGAGTTACCTATAGCAGCTTTTGGCATTACCCTATCATCCCATTGCATTCAGCAAATAAGACAGAAGCTAATTCTTGTGATTTTCAACCATCGCTCTTCTTGATTATTTTGATCAAGTTCTTGCTTGTTGATTCAGCTAACTGCTGTCTCTAGGGTAGTAACTAGCGTAATACTTCAGATTTATTCCTTTCTCCAAAGAGAAATTGCTCATCTCAGAGAGAAGAAAAGTATGAAGCATTGTCAAAGACTAATAAAATGTGTGGATACCGAAACGGGTGATAATATCGAGTTTAAAAAGGCAATTACATGACCGGTGTTGACAGTTCTTAAAGCGACAGCTTCAAACCACCGGGAAAAGTAATCTGTGGCTATTATGACAAAATTATGCTGCTGAGAGGATGGAGGGTTGATTCGACCTATGATATCAAGGCCCCATTGCCGGAAAGGAGAATCTACTAAACGGGTTGCAAGGGAAAGGTCGGTTTTTGCAACCGCCCTGATGCTTTCTCATAGATGATACATTTATCACACAAGGCATGGGCATCCCTAAAAGCATGGGCTAGTAGTAACCAATTTTAACACCTTATGAGCAAAGGTGTCACAATCAAATGACCACCACCATCTTCTTCCCTCGTGATGCAACTCTAGCAAGATTTTTTCTTCGCTCTTCTCGAGACAACGATCAAGACAATCACAAAATTCTCGACAAACAGCATTAACTTAACTAGATGAAAGGAGGCGACTTTAGTCTCAAAGCTCTTCTTATGGGATCAAGGTGACATGGTGTTGACCCATGTTCAAGACAGAATCTAATATCATTGTACCAAGTACTAATGAGGTTTTGTGTGCAACAAAACAAATTCTGATCACGTTGTCCTAGGTTTGATGTATCACTATCTCTTGTTGTCCTAAGCTCAATCAATTATCAACTTACACAATCCTTGGCCTCACAATCAGCCGGGTGATTTCTAAGTCATACTCTCGCAAGGAGGTGACCTACTAGTTTCTTTTCTCTCCTAACTCCTTCTCCACTAACAAGTTCTTTCATTTATTGTGGTAGGGGACAATGACTCTTTCGCCCTGACTTCAAAAGATAGGACCAAAAAATGCTTAACTACTTTGAAAACAACATAAGCTTTGCCATCAACTCACTGGTAGTTAAGTTCAGCACCTTTGAAAGCAGAGCTCATAAAGGTGATTTGTACTTCGTTGTTCTCGAAATTCTTCTAAGTTAGGACTGCAAGGACATAGGAATGGTCGGAGGTAAAAGTATAAAGTGTAAAATCTTTAGAGAAGTCGGTTCGCGAGAGATGGAGCGCCTATTATGGCCTTCTTTATGGCATTAAAAGATTGATTTTTGTGGGTCCCCGCTGATATTGGGTGTCTTTCTTAATCGTGTTCTGGAGAGGCCCAATTATCGGAGAAGTCGGGATCTACCCTTCTCACGGTTAACTGCCTTAAGAAAGACCTGATTTCGATTTTTGGATGTAGGAGGGGGAATTTTTTGTGATGACTTGAGTCCTTTCATGTTCAATAATCATTCCTTCGCTAGAGACAATGAATCCTAGTAATTTAATCTGTTATACTGCAAAGATGGATTTCTTGGGTTTCAAGGAGATGTTGTATTTACGATATCGTAGCAGAACGGATCGTAAGGGAGCTAGATGATCGTCTTTTGTTTTAGAATAAATGGTCACATCATCAAGTAAACTACAATGGAGTGATTGATCAAGCCTCAAATAAATGTCCGTTGCTCTCTAAAAGGTAGCACCAGTGTTAATCAATCCAAAGGGCATTTTATGACAAGCATGGGTAACTCAATTCGGCACGTGAAGGTAGTTTTGAGTTGGTTCAGCGTGAGACATCAAGACTTGCTGTATCCAGAGAAACAATCTAGTAAATATAGCCTCTCGTAACTAGATACCTGCTGAAGGATCTGCTCCATGGGTGGAACAGGCTAGTTGTCTTTATGCATCTCTATTGAGGTTGCGGAAATCGATGTAAAGTCGAATTTCACCATTTTCTTCCCGAATCGACAAGGTTGACACCCATCGAGGTGCCTAACAGAAAATTATTTTAGCATTAGGGAGTTTATTCAATTCTTTTGAATGGTCGGTTCTAGTTTAGGCATTTTCCCGCTTTTGTTGAAAGGTAAGGTTTGGGGATTCATCTGGATGACATGTCAGATGATATTAGGATCGAATGTTTTAAGATCATTGTATGTCCATGCAAATACATCCTTAAATTCTTTAAAATAATTAATAAAAGCAGCCTTTTCTTGTCTAGAACATCCCAAGCCTATGTTATCATTAATCGAGGATTTTCATTAGTTCCTAAATTGACTCTTTTCATAAGACAACTAGGAACTATTGGTTTTACAATTGACCATCTTTTAAATTTATCTTCAAAATCATAAAACTTTTCAATCTAGCAACAGATTTGGTATGGAATTCTACCATCCTACGCTAGTTTTCGTGAGATTTCGATCGTATTACCGTAAAATCGCAAGTAAATTGCCGTCATGTGTATGCTTCATCTATCATCGCTACCAAAGGTTTCTTCCATGCAGTTAATGATCCAACATCATCATCAAATACTTCCAGCTTGTGATATCATGAAATGCATGGTCAAACAATAGCTCGGTCTAAGAATGCGGCCCTGGGACAAGCCTTCAGAGGGAAGTTGAATTTTAGAGGCTACATTATTAATAGATCTCGCGATTATGTAGTCTAGGAATGGAATTTATATTGAAAGCGTAAAATTTGTTCATAAGATTCCATACCTCGGACTGGTAAATTTTGAGATGTAGGGAAAGACAGTATAGAATCTCTCACTGCCTAACCACTATTTCAAAGTCGCCAACACAACCGTGTTTTGAATGTTCATATCTAAAGATTTTCCGAGACCTTGTAGTAAAGCCTCATATTCCGCAACATTGTTAGTACATTCAAACTCAAGTATACAAGCCATTAATGTCTTGTTACCTCGAATCGATAATGATGCAAACTCGCCCATTCCTCTTTAGACTTAGAACCATCGAAATATAGAGACCAAATTTGGTTTCCATCGGGCACATGGGACTGCTGCATAGAAGCTATTGGTTGCATATATGCTACGATCTCGTACTGCTATTCTGGATTGATGATATATGAAGTTCAGCCATGAATTTTCTGAAGAAGGTGTCCATCCCTGTACTTAAGGTGAATCACCAGAAGGTGTATATGGTTCGTTAGGATCGCTCAAATCTGTGACCGTGAACTCAAGGTAACGCTTCAATGATTACCTTGATCTTGTTAGGCTTACCTTTCTCTAGGAGCCATAAGTGAGACCACTCGCTATGGCAACTGTAGCTGCTCGGACCAATCCATGCTTAAAAACAAACCATAAAATTTCCTGAATATCCACACGATTATATCAGTAAACTGATGAACTTTTGGGTTGGATGATAATCTAATCAATACATTTTTAAGTTCATTTATAACTTTAACATTTGTCCGATCATGTTGTATGATTTTTAAAGTAGATGGTTCCACTTCAACGTTAATATTTTGGCAGACTGACTAAGGCATCACATTGGATGACGCTACTAAGTCCACCATACAATTATGCAATATCATTGAAAATTCGAAGTTAAAAGAAAAGGAGGTACATCTTTGCGAGTACTAAGAGTAGTAAAAAGCCACAAGCTACTACTCGCAATTTCTAAGGCTACTTTATCTACATTATTTACGCTATTTCAATTCATTTACGTGAGGACTCTCGTATCTTGGGATCATGATTATTTTTTGTGGAAGTTTTTTGTGGAACTTTGCTTTGCACAACTTGTTACCAATTGAGTTACCATTTTGTCGCTTTCGAAATATTTTGCAACATTTTTTTCAGTAGAAATGGAAACTTCAATAACTCATAAATATAAATGTTTGCCCTTAACTTTTAAGATCTTCAACAACATTGTAATCTAAGTTGGGGTTCACATCACTCTTATTCAACCGATGATTGTTTTGGAGGCTAATTTGTAGTGTTTTCGGTAGAAGGTTCATTTGTTGTCTTACTCCTAGTGTTAAAAGGGTGAACAGTCTCGAAGTTAACTTGAAAGATGCTATCCGAGAAGTGTACAAAGATGTTTGAGAAGACTCTTCTTCTGAACTGCCTCTGCCCAATCCACTTCCTCAGAAGTCTCATGAGGCATCAAGTTATCTTTGGCTTCTAAAATTGTTTGAAGAGCACATTGTAAACTTTTGTAGGTTAAGGCCCTATGGTTGGGTTAGGGTCGGGTTGGTGGAAAAAAATGATTTCGTGAAGGAGGTTTGTAGGGTCCTTTACTCGGCGGGAAGCTTCTGCCTGACCTTTTTTAAGTCTATAACTTTATTTGACAGCTTTTGAACAACTTTAGTTAAGTTTCCAAATTAGAGTTTTCAAGTTGTATTTTACTTGAGTAGGTCCGGGAGGATCTCAATCTTCTTTTGAAACGTAACTAGTCTCACCTCATTGCTAGAAGAGTCCTAAGACTAAGTATGTCTTTTCAATCTGGGTTGGCCTCCTTAAAGGCCTCTAACAACGCGGGTTTTCTTAGATCGCTTAACCCAAATAGCTATAATTTCTTTGGATGTAAAGCTTTAGTGTAGTGTTAATATACAAGACTCTCAGCAGTATAGAATCATAGGACTCGATTTTTAAGTGTTAAGAATCTTTGATTAAAATCTTTAACTCTTTCTTTGGGTTCATTCTTAAGCTAGAAAGGTCCATGACTAATACCTCCTGAGGTTTACCATCTCCCAACTTTTCCAAAGCATGACTCAAACTTTTCCCCAAGACACGATGGTATAATGCTAAGCAAAGTACCAAGTGGGATGCATTACCCTCTAAAGTATAAGGGAACAACCCATGTGACAACATCTTCATGTTCAACACACGAGTCTAATTGCTAACATAAATTTTTAAATGTGATCTCCAGCTATCTGTTTTGAATCGTGATCAAACTTAGGAAGTCATTTCTTCTGGTGTTTAGGTAAAGGGTGTTGGGCTCCGTGTACCGCCACGGCATCCCGGTCCAAATCCAGGGTCTAGTAGGGTTGTTCCGATTTTCCATTGGGGTAGTGGGTGGAAGGATGAGAAGGTGAATTGCTTTCGCCAAGAATCTCCTCTAGAAGAGGAAGGGAGATGAGGGAGTAGTGGTGGAGGGAGGGTATCCCGATCCTCCGCCAGCAGATTTGTGATTGGATTCGTGGGATCTACAACAGGTTAGTGTCACCCAATTGTTCTCTAAAATCAGATAAGTCTAAAGGTTGACACCACGGACGGGCTTAAGGCTCTAAGACAAGTTATTAAGGCACTATGTGCTTTAATAAGAGATTGACGGACAACTTCTTGTATGTCACCACCTGTAAGGATTAGTGGTTGTTGTCTCAACTGTGATCTATGGATCGCCGGTTGAAGTAAAGGTTGTTTGAAGGGAATATTATCATGTGAACTAATTTCTACTACTCAGGTGAGCGTTAGAGGAGCTCTACACCACCCGCTATTAATTAAGTTCTTTCAGCTCCCTCCTTCTAGCCATTTGTTGACGAGTTTAAAATTGATCGCTCGTCAACTAAGAGAGTGGAACCGGTCCGGGTTGTCTAATAACCAGCCATTTGAATGAACCACCCCTCGACGGTTTAGCTATTCAAGTAATGCATCTAAGGTCCTAAGAAAACCAAAGAGAAAAAACTAATCTAAAACTAACCAATCTAACTAAAACTAAATAAAACAAACTAAAACCAAATAAAACAAACTAACTAAAACTAAATAAAACGAACTAATCTAACTAATCTAATTAAAACTAACTATTAACAAACTAACTAATCTACTATTTCTATATATACAAACTACTAACTAATATTATGTTAACTCTAACAACTAATTGAAATGTAACTTATTCACAAAATATACACATCTAAAATTCTACGATTTGATTAAACCTTGTTATGTTTCAATTCAATTTTTTCATTGTCTCATAAGCCGCCTACACCAATGTTTCACAAACATTGATTTTTCGTCAAAAAATTCGAATGAACGACGCTTTTATTCTTTGCACCTTTTCGCACGCTTACCTTCTCTAAGTCTTCATGATTGTAAGCATGAAAAATTTCTCCTTTCGAGGTCAAATTTCGATCACACCGAATCCCGCCAATACCTTTGTGTCATTATGCATATTATGCTCTATTTTTTTATTGATCTATACATGATAGGCAATACCCTTTGAGCGGTTTTCATACTTCAATGGATTATATAACTCGGCTTTATTGAAGACATTTAGCCTTAGGATTCGTGATTTATAAACATTTGATTTATTGATTGTATGTGGGTCAAGTTTCTATCGCTTGTGATCCTATTAATCGATCCTTTGTCAAAGCTCTTGGCATATCAATTTCATGTAATAAACGTTTGATTGGCTTATAACATGATTTTGGGTTTTGAACCGCATGTCGGATGTTTGAAAATTATGGTATAACACTCACAATAATACTGGTATACCCATTAGCATTCTTATGTCGGTTGTGTGATTGGATTTCATTTGATAATTTGCAATGCATTAATGTTTGGATTGGCTTCTCATTTGGCTTACTCAACCTTTGGTTTCATAACGTATATGGATATTCATACATATATTTTTAACATAATGCCTATGGCTATTTTTGTAACTATTGATATGTTGTTTTCATATATTGGCACATTGGTTAAGCTATGGACATCGGTGGTTACATTGGCTCATAATTGAGTTTGATTCGACTATTGGTAGATGATATAACATTCATTGCGCATTCACTTACTATTGTTCATTGGTCAAACCAATTGATGTAATTGTTGAGCTATGTTGTAGGGGATGTTACAGCTATAAATGCCTACCTCCTTACCAAGAATTAATCCATTCATCACCCGCCAATGCCTCCATGTTCTAATTTGATGGTTGCCTTAGATTCACAAATCGCGCAGAGGGTTTCCCATATCTACTTTTATTGTCAGTTTGGAGGATTGTGCGAGTTTAGAAACCGGATTTGAAAACTTCATGCAATAAGTCAGCCTGGATATAAAATCAAAAAGATTTGCAATTGGATTGAAAGGTCGTGGTTTCCCTGGACTCCATTAATCGAGGGCTTAGGATGTGATCAATTCTCCGTATGTAACCGCGGTATACTTTGCTATCGGTAAGAAAATATAGTGGGAATGCAATGTCATGCGACCCTCGTCCTCCAATCATGGGTCGCACAAACACACAGATCGCGCCAAGTTTTCAGAGCTGGGCGTTGATCATATAAAATGTTGTTGAGAAGTCCCTCAAATCATGGTTGAAATGAGACAATGGGTCCTATATCTGATGGTATAATAGCAGATCACCCCTCGATCCAAGCAAAAGGGTTTGAAGAAATTCAAAGAAAACCTTCTTGTGTTTTGGACAGTCTTATCCTTGAATGTCAGGATGGACCTGTGTTTGATCAAGTATTCATGGAGAAATGTGTAGATTATGTCATCGCCTTTCATGGTTTTTCACCGTGTTATGACATTGGTTGGACTCTAGCTTGTGACATCACTTGTTACTATTGCAAAAACACTTGGTGGACAACGTGAGACTACACAATGTCAATCGAATTGAGGACAGGTTTAGATACTTGGGTTTGTATAGAACGAAAGGCATTCATTTGCACGTTTTCTGTGAAATGCCCAAAGAGAAAAGGGATACATTAAAGCTTCTTGCAGAAAAATGCAACTTCTCTGTATATTCTACAGGACGGGATGCAAGATGTGTTTTGATTGTACAAGCTACACAAAAGTCAAGAGCCCCTCCGCCTCATAGCATGAATCCCAAGGGTTCACTTCCTACAACAGGGAAGGACTCCGAATATCTTCATTGTCCACTATGCATATTGATCAAGACCAATCTCGCATGCTGGCTGTGCACCTCCCAGAGCGATCAACTCATGCACTTCATGTTGGATTTCACTCTGTTCAATCAGATAACAGTTTGTGTGAGAAAGCTTCCACCGTTATACCTAATAAAGAGTTGCAACAAGAAGCAGTGGTTGAAAAGCAGGTATTTGAATTGGTAATTCGAAAAGCATTGTATCCATCTCCTGGGGTTAATGTCACTAGCATCCGTGAGAATTTCCTCCAGCTGAGCTTAGGTCTAGAAGTGGCTCTCATTGTTTGCCTTTTGCCTTCGTCTTCTGGCCAAGAGGATCTGAAGGATAATGATCATTCTATTGAGGTAGATCTTGAGATGATAAACAGGGATTTAAAGCGGCACGTGGATAGTGTATCTTGTGAGGAACCAAATGGAATTATGAGAAAGAAAGATGCAGCATTTGTTTCTAAGCTTCCTCTTTCAAAGAAAAGACTTCCAAATCGACTCAGTTTAGTGGTATACTTAGAACAGATTTTTCATCAAAAGGTATTTTAAGGAATAGACAATCAAGGGTCTAGTCATGTTAGACTTCATGATTCACTTAAAGGTGATGGAAGCATTAAAACAAAAGAGGCTGTGATGGTGGCTGGACCAGCTGAAGGCTGAGAAGGTGATACACTGAGCTTCTTGAGGCACTTTTGTATGACATTGAGCCATAGGATCTACTGCAGCAAAGTTATATCTGAGTTGGAAAATCTAGTACGAGTTCCATATCTTCATTTATTTTCTCATCCTACCTGGCAGGTTCGCATATCTGCTTGGTACCTTTATCTTGAGATTCCCCAGACAGTCACACATGGAAGTGTGAGCTGGTATGGTTGAATGACAACAATGCATTAGTTATATTTAAAGAGTTGCAACAGCTCTTAGGGTTGTGAATCATGCATCTGCATACCAGGGGGCCATTGAAGCACCTACAAATAGCGTAGGGTATGCAATACAACAAGATGATCGGACAGATGAGAGGATAGTTTTGGGTGATGACAAGGTTTTGTCTTACAATTCAGATCTTTTGCAATTAAGGAAGGCATATAAAAATGGATCTCTGGACATGAAGATTAAAACAGAGTATCCAAACACAAGAGAACTTAAATCCCATCTTTCTAGTGGCTCTATTCTCAAATCTCTGCTTACTATAAATAGCAAAGGCAGGCTTGCAGCAGGAGAAGGTGACAAAGTAACAATCTTGGATGTGAAGTAACTAATTGCACAGCCAACTGTTGCACCTGTGACAGCAGACAAGACTAATGAATTTCCTTTGCAACATGATTGGTTATAGATCAAGGGATTTTTCAAGAATACCAACAGGAGGAAACAAAGACAGCAGCGGGTACATTACAGAGGAGGAATTAGAGCTAGCAGTGAAAAATCATGGAATTTGGCAAATGTCAAGAAGCCTATCTCAAGGGCCATTCAATATCAAGGAACTATTTTTGCCAATGATGAAGCTGTTTTAATTCCCTACACTCATTTCTAGATAGATTTTGTATATATTTATTTGATATTTGTTTTGATTAAATTAGATTACATTAAGATTCTGTTTGTTCTAAATTAGCATAGCAGTTTGGTTTGTTGTGATCTAGGTGATTTGTTTGTTTTCTAAATTAGCATAGTAGTTTTGGTTTGTTGTGATCTAGGTGATTTGTTTGTTTGTAATTAGTACCAAATATTTTCTTTTTATGATTTGAATATATTTGTGTTAGTTTTAATTGACTTAAAACAGTTCTGTTCTCACTAGGATCCTAAAATTTCACGTAATCATTGATCTCTATAGCTAGTCTACGAGACCAGATTTTTAGCCATTTTAATATCAATAAAATATCTTTCTAACTTATTGTTTTATGTCTATTACATGCAAATTCGAATTTGTTATGGATGTGAGGAGGAGTTGGAAGATATCTTAAGATTTCACTTGCAATTTTAGTTATTTAGTTTAATAGATTTTTGGGATTATTCCCATTGTGTAAACTCAAGCTTGCTATTATTCACAAGGATGTTTTTACCTTGTGAGAAACTTATATAAACCTATGGTTTTGTAATAATGATCATCCTCATTTTTGGGAGAATAAGGATATGGAGTTAATTCACTGGAGCATAATTGGTGTTTTGTCGTAGCTTTCCGCTTTCAATATATCAACACTCTGTTCTATATAGCCAGAGCATCACTGTTGATGGTTTAGTATTGCTTTATCAATCACACAAATGATATAATCTTATTGTTGTTATCTATATCTTGTTTCTTCCTAAATCGATAAAAGGCATAACAATTATCAATTCTTTTAGTGAATGATAGCTTTGTCTCTTCATAATTTGAATTGTAATATATAAATTTGTCGCACAATAGGTTTCCCTTTTGCAAGAATTTATAATCAAAAAAATTGTTATGATAATCCTTTATGTCTTGTTTGTCCCCGTATCAGAAATAATACAAACATCTGCTTCCTCGGTGAAGCTTAAGGGCCCAACCGGTGTGAGTTTCTCCTCCAATCACCAAGTCATCTTACTGTGATGCACTTGGAGCCGCTTCCATGTTAATTAGTTAGATGTTTACTGTTTATTTTAAGTAGTTTAATATAAATGATATTTAGTTAGATTTATATTACACTGTTTAATATCAGGAAGATAGATTAGATTGTTTGATTTCTAGTTTTATTCTTTTCCATAAAATATAAAAAAAAGATAAAAATAGATTCTTATCGCTCAGTAGCAAATAACACATGAGTTTTGCGTGTTTTAATCAAATCAGGGTTGTCCATAGTGTACATTTGTGAATAAGAAATAACGCAACCGGGTAATTAGGCGTTGATTTGAGTTATTATAATCATAGTTAGTATCTTGTATATATAATAGTTAGTAGCTTATAATTAGATTAGTATAGCTGTGAAGTTAGTTTAAGTTTGTTTCATTAGTTTCTAGTTTCCTTAGTTTAGATTATTTAGCTCAGATCACTTTCTTTGGTTTCCTTACTTAGACTTCGTGAGCTGCCAACTGAGCTGCTAAACTCGGGCTGTGGTGGTCCATTTCAAACGTGTTTGGGTTATTTAGACAACCCCTAATCGGGTTCCACTTCCGCCTGATCTGATCTACGGGCCACCATTGAACAAACCCGAAAACTCATTTGCTTTCTGCTCTAAGATAGAGAAAGATATTTTGTTGATTTTATGATTTTATGAACAAGAAATAACTTACTCTAAATTAAACAATCTAATATACTAATTACACACATATATCTAACTAAAATACTAACAAATATACTAAACAAGTAAACAACAAACAGACCTGGAAAAGCTCCAGATTTGTCCTATGTATGATTATCTTCGAAGTCGGCTCTGAGGAAGGAAACTCGCACCTGATGATCCAGAAGATTCTCGTAAACAATAGATGCAATGCTCTTTGAGTTTATTTACAGACAACAAGACATAAAAAATCATAACGACATATGATTTTATAAATCTCTCCGCACTAAGTAAACCCGTTATGCAAAAACTTATACTTACTAATTCAATTGATGAAGAAGAGAAATCAATCATTCACAAACTGAATCAAGTAATTACTATGTCTTTGGGTATTGAAGAAATCGACATGGATGAAAACATTAATTAAACTTCATATCATTTGTGTTAAGCCCCACATTGGCTCATTACCCTTAATTGGGGCATATTAGATTAGTAATGCTATTTTATTTATGTAGGCTTTTAGGCCATTAGTTGTAATTTAGATTAGTAATGTTATTTTAATTATGTCGGCTTCAGCCATTATTTGTAATCATACCTCCTAGTCTCTATATATACTAAGGAGACATATTCATTTTGAATCATCTTGTACTTCTGAACATTTGGCAGTAAAAGGAGGTTGCCCCCTAAGAGGCTTATTATCTGAAATTATCTCTTTCATGCTGGAGTACTCTTTTCCTCGAGGTTTTTCTATGCTATATTGATGGCCAAGTTTATTCCTAACATATGGTATCGAGCTCAAGGTCTTAGGGTTTCAATGCTACATCTGAGACAACGTGAATTTTCACTAACTTTTTCTACAACGTTTCGTAAGGAACCCTTGGAGAGTTTTTATTAGACGGATCAAGGTAATGCTATTCAAAATTCAGCTCTCGAGGTCTTTATAATTTCGGAGATACATCCCTTACAAGATAGGGTTCGAATCATCCCAATGAGTCATTGCGGAATTTTCACTATAAAAACTTTTCTCAGAACGCCAGACCTCGGCCCCTCCGAAGCCATTTACATAAATTATTATTAGTAGCACCTATGGTAAAAATTTCAGCTTTGGTTCATCTTAAATTTGTAGATACACCTTGTGTAAGATAGGTATCCGGGACTAGTCCCATTGACTAGCCTCAAGAAGGTGTTCCGTAAAAAAGCAATTTCTCATAGAGTATCCAAATTGAGAGAGACAAGTTGCATTAGATCATGGACAGTATGTATACAAGTGTGAGTTTCAGAATTTTATATCAATTATTTGTGTAAGTATTCTATACAAGCGAGATTTCCTGGAAAGGCCAAAAATCGCAAGTTGTGAGGAAGTTACCATAAATTCCACTTGGCACATCCAATTTGATCACCTCGCAGTATCAGAGAAGAAATATCGAGAACTACCTGGGCAAAGAAAGTTTCATACCCGTATGGGACAAACGTGGAGAGGAACGGAATAACATTAAGCCCAGCGTAACCACCAAAAATCAAGACTCAGAAGCGATATTTGGCCAACATGCCACCCAAAAATTGACCTTCTATTATTCAAATAAGCCTCCTTAAAATCCTAATTGGACTCTGATGAAGGTGAAGAAATGCTGTGAGGGACATAAATGATTTACAAAAGAAGACAAGAACTAAAGATGAACGCCAAGAGATGAGGGATTCAATGGAAGCTAAGATGGATTCAATGGAATCTAAGTTGGATACTAAGATGGATTCACGAAGCTAAGATCATAGAAGCTAATGAAAAATTTTGTAATGAGAAGACACCCAAAAGTGAAAATTCATCCCATGAAATTCATGATGAGGACAATAAGTAATGTGAATCAAGAATGGAGAAACTCCAACTTTGGTTTGAAGACCAACCAACCAATGCTCCTAAGATTGATATGAGAAGTTTGATGGAAAGGACCCAATCACATGGATACTCAGATGGAGCAATTCTTTTGATTCCATAATGTGCCACATACACAAAAGGTAACGTAATTCGTTTTTATATTTAGAACCCAATCAATTTGTTTTATATGATGGTATTTTGTTCTCGCGAAATCACTCGCCACTTGGACAATTTTCACTAAGAAATGATAGCACACTATGAGGATATTAAGGAGCAATACCTTCTTTATCCAATTGATAAATCCCAAGCAAAGGGTTTTGTTACCGAGCACATTGGATAACTTCCAAAGATTGAACATAAAGAAAACTGATATTCCGATGAGCACTTGATTGATGTATTCATAGGAACTTTTAAATGATAACATTCAACATGAGGTTCACCTTTGGGAACCCAAATCATTAGGAGAATGCATTTAAGGTGGCAAGAAATGTTGAAAGTAAAAATATGGCTATGGCTACCAGAAGGACCTATCCTAACATCTATAGAGAGAACAATGCTCCTTCTCCTCTAAAAACACCAACCTACAAGGTTGACACCTCAACAATTGAGGAAAGAAAAGAAAAAAGCCAAGAGGCTTTAATCAGACAAAGAAGTATAGTAAGGGGACATAAGTGTGGTGAGGAAGAATTATTTGCCATAGATTGTGAAGAGGAAGAAGAAGAAGAAGAAGAACCATCTCTCAAGATACGAAAAACGTAGAAGCAATTTCGGGTGAAGAGTTGACTCACCTATATCGTGTAATGCATTGGGTCGAATTAGCACTCCTCAAACCCTCAAGATCTAAGGATACATCAAAAGAAAAAGGTAATAGTCCTAATTGATTCCGCAAGATTCATAATTTCATTCATCAGAATAGCCAAAGATCTCAATTGCTTTGTATATCCAAAGACTGTGAGTTTCAAGTAATGATTATGTGATGGAGGAACTAATAATTGCTCAGAAAATGCAATAAGATTCCTCAATCTTACCATGGGGGAATATAAATGAATAGTCCAATGATTGCTATACCCAATAAGTGGTGCGATGTTGTACTAGGAATCTTATGGTTACAATCATTAGGAATGTTGGCTTTTAATTTTCAAGAACTTTTCATGAAATTTTCATCTAAGGAAAGAACCGAAAGTTAAGAGGTATCATAGGGAAGCCTCGTAAGGTGATAAGCCTAATCCATTACGAAAAAAATTATTGGTGCGGGCATCAAGGCATTATTGCACAACTATGCCTACTAGATGTTCAACATCTAAGCCATCTATTCCTCAAGATTCCAAAGGATCATTGATAAGCATTCCAAAGTATTTGAAGATATTCCAAAGGTCTCCCACCCACTGAAATCATGATCATGAAATTCACCTAATCCCCTGAGTGTTCCTCCTAACATCGTGCCACATGTGATAAATCTCTACTTCAGAAGAGTGAAATTGAGCGATATTGAAGAAATGTTAGAGGTCAGCATTATTAGACCTTAGCCAAAGTTCTTACTCACACCAAAGGTAATGGTATTCAAGAAAGATACAGTCACATGCATGTGTCCAGATTATAGAGAGCTCAACAAGATCACTATTAAAGATAAGTTTCCCATTCCCTTGGAATGTGGATGAATTGTTAGATGAATACATGGAGCAATCTATTTCAAAAAATTGATCTGCTCGTGGTATCATCAGATCGTAATGAAGGAAGAAGATATCCCAAAACAACATTCAACTCCAAGGAAGGCCATTATGAATTTTGGTCATGCCTTGTCTTACAAATGCACCTTCCACATTCCAAGGGTTGATGTAGAATTCCATTTTCAAGCCCTTCCTCCCAAAATTTGTAAGCTAGTATTTTTGATGACATAATAATCTATAGCAAAATTCAATGACTGCGCAACATGTTGACAAGGTGCTACAACCACTGTGCTGAGCAACAACCATATATGCCAAACCATCCAAATGTTTCTGAGTAAAGAGGTAGAGTATTTGGGTCACATTGTATCTCATGAAGGTGTCAAGGTAGACCCTAACAAGATTAAGGCCATGATGGATCTGACGACTCCCAAAAACATTAAAAAAAAAAAATCTTAGGAGGATTTTTGGGTTTGCACTGTGCTGCCACCACAAGTTTGTTCTAACTATGGAATAATAGCACATCCTTTAATGACACTAACTAAGAAGGATGCATTTTCATGGACTCCAGGGCAACTAAAGCTTTTGAAAAAAAACTTAAAGAGGGTGATGTGCACAACTTCGCCTGACCACTCCGCACTTCACAAAACCCTTATCAGGAACGTGTGATGCCTCGAAATGGAATTCAGGCCAACCTAATGTAAGAAGGAAGGCCCTCGGCTTTGGAAAGCTCCAGAATTCACTCAAGGGAAGAGACTTACACAACCCATTTATGAGAAGGAAATGATGGCAATACATGCATTGAAAAAATGGGTATATCCTTACCTAATAGGTAGGCACCTCTGCTGTCAAACAGCATCATGATAGTCTTAAATACTTTTGAGACAAAGACTATCAACAAAAAGGTGTAACCAAGATATTGGGCTACATTTGAACAGCCTATAAAAAGGGGAAGCAAATCATAAAAGTGCATATGCACTCTCAAGAAAGGTTGAAGATGTTGAGGCCTTTTCTTTGTGTTATCTCGATCATCCAAACCCGATTGGATAATAGAAGCAAGGGAGAAATGGAAAAATGATCTAAAAAGTGTGGACTCTCATTCAGTTGCAACAGATTCCAGTGCATCGATACATTTACATGGAAAATGATTCACTATGGTACAAAGATCGCTTATATTTATAAGAACTCCCAACTCAAACAAAGGTACTATTGAAATTTCACACCCCTCCAATAGGAGGGCACTTGAGATTTTGAAAACCTACCATAGAGTCAAGAAGGATTTTTTTTTTGGATGGCCTTAAACCGATGTTCAAAGGTTTGTGGTAGAATGTGTGGTTTGCCAACAAAATAAGGGAAACAATTAAGACCCTGTGTCTTTACAACCATTATCCATCCCAAGTCAAGTTGTTGGAGGAGGTTTCCATGGATTTCATCACAAGTTTACCAAAAGTCCTAAGGAAAGAGTGTCATCATGGTGATTGGCTGATAGATTCAACCAAGTATGCACACTTTGTGCACTCTCTCATCCCTTCAAAGTTAGTACGGTTGCCACCGCATTCATGGAGACAGCCTAAAGCTACACGGCGTTCAAAGATTATTCTATGACAAATGATCTGTATTCATTGGACATTTTTTGGACGTAATTATTTTCTTGTTTGGGTACTCAATTGGTTCATAGTTCATCCTATCATCCCTCAATCTAATGGACAACCGAGATAGTGAACAAATGTCTCCGAAGGAGGATTGCTTGTTTTGTCTTTGATAAACAAAACACAATGGTTCAAATAAGCCACCTCGCGTAATGGTGGGTATAACACTTCCTTTCAATAATCCAACAAAATGACACCATTTATGGCACTTTATGGATACCACCCTCCTTCCATCACTTCTTCTAAAAGAAAAATCTAAGGTTCAAGCAAGATCACCAGAATAACAAACAAATTCTCCAAATCTTAAAGGACAACCCGACCATGGTACATAATCGCGATGAAACAACAAGTGATCAACATCAGAGGAAAGAAGTTTTGAAGTTAGGGGATTGGTATTTTAAGACTACAAACTATACAAACAGATGTCCCTCAAGCAAGCCAAGAAGGATAAATTATCACCAAAGTATCATGGCCCTTATAAGGTGTTGCAAAAGATTGGTACTATGGTATACAAATTGGAGTTGCCTCAAGACCTTCATCGAAAGTACACCTCCAAGCTCCATGTTTCATGCTTAAAGAAGGTTATAGACAAATAAGATCCTAGTTCAAACTATATTGCCGAAACTTAGTGAGGAAGGAAAAATCATTGAGCCCCAAGCCATCACTGACACAAGAATTCGCTAACCGAGGAATAGATCCACTGTGAGTATCTCACAAATGGAGGAAACCATCAGTCGAAGATTCCAATTTGGGAAGATGAGTCTTATACGTAAGCATCCAGAGTTACTCAAGCTGCCAGGGACAACACCTGTCTCAAGGGGAGGGGTACGTTAAGCCCTAATATTACCATTACCCCTTAATTGGGGCATATTAGATTAGTAATGCTATTTTATTTATGTAGGCTTTAGGCTATTAAGGCTGTAATTTAGATTAGTAATGTTATTTTAATTATGTCGTACTTTTGAGTCCATTATTTGTAATCATACCTCCTAGTCTCCTATATATACCAAGGAGACATATTCATTTTGAATCATCTTGTACCTGGAACATTTAAGTGGGTAAAAGGAAGTCCTGAAGAGGCTTAATACATCTGAAATTATCTCTTTTCAAGGCGCTTTTGAGTACTTTTCCGAGGTTTTTCTATACTATTGATGTTAGTTGGTTCTAACAAATTGCAAGAGACCAAGATAGCTAAAGCAGTCATTAACCAAATGCAAATAATTGATAAAATATAAACATGAACAAAAATATTGATATTATGAAAAGCAAGCTATATCGTAACATCACTTCTATCTCACCAGATAAAATTCCATATCCTTGTTCTCCCACTAATGAGGATGATCATTATTACAAAATAATAAGTATTTATAAGTTTTTCCATTGTGGTAAAACCTCCTCGTGGAAGTTATCAACCTACATAATTAACTGGAAAGATATTCCCAAGATAAACTAAAACTAGGAAATTAAATGAAACCAAAATATTTCAAATATCCCTTAAACTCATTCTAAACTGTCCATCAAATCCCATGCAATTTCGAATTCACCTGAAAAGGATCCAAAATAGACAAGTTAGAAGACTCTTTTATTAATAAAATGATAAAAATTAAATTCTATAGACTAGCTACAGAATCATCTGATTCTGTAGCTAATCTAAATAAAGATACAGAATCAGCATAATAAAAAATCTTTTAAGAAATTCCATTCAATTGACATCCAATAATTATTTGAGAATGAATAATAAATTGTAATCATTATTCCATTATAAACTCAAACAACATCCACATCATTTAACCGAATACAGAGATAGCAATATCTCTGTTTCGATTATTTTCATAAGTCGGGTAAGTGAAATCATATGTAACAACATCGTAATCGTTTTTGAACAAATCGAATCCATCTGTTATGAGATCGTTTTGATATTTAATTGAAGACAAAAAAAATCGCAAACACTTCGTTATACTTGTCTCATCAATAGGATAAATAATCGAATCGAACAAGATTATCACGATAACTGTATAGCAAGCGATTTAGACTGTGAACGAATTCAAACCATAACCGACACATAACCAAAATCGTAACAGGATCAATCAAACAGAGTTTGTTACAGATTTTGATCGTTTAATTTTGATGACAATCATTTCACTCAAACGAGTCATAATAGGGTTTGACCAATTCATTTCACAAATCTAAAATACAGAGCATCAATTATAATCTGAACTCGACTCATAGTACAAACTTGCCAAATTAGAATAAGAGTGAATCAATTGGCTAAGGTTTTCACATAGTTGTTATGATTCAGATTCATTTCCCGATTCAGGTGCGAATGTTATTTGAGCATATTGTTTTCATCAAAGAAACAAAGTCATTATCCTTAACCTGGAAACAATCAAATATAGAACATCCCATGACACAGCATCGTAACAAGTATCCTCCCGAAGACGTTTACCAATCATAGCATATCAATGATAACGAAATCGAATCCGAGCAAAATCGTTTTCTAAATTAAGCATAAAAACTTCCTGTTGGGAGTGGGCACAAAACAAACTGAATTGAAAACACACCATTACTTTCGTTATTTCACTCAGATAAACTTAGCAAATGAAATCCCAACAAATAACCATTCCAATCCAAACAAAAATCTATGAGCAAATCATATATCGGAATTCCTTCTATTTTTATCAAAATGAAGCCATGTACAGGATGATCACTGAATGATAGAGGCATTTGAATAAGTGATCAAACTGTTTAAAAGCTAAATTCAAATCATTATATCAAACTATATTATTTACCAAACAAAATGATGTCAGAACCATACCTGTGTAGCGACGAGGCTGCTTGATTATGCCAGCTTGGAATTTACAACAGCCGTGGCCGATTCCACATTTTTGAACAGGATGGAGTCGGTAGTATTTTTCTTTTTATCTGTCGCTTGGAGCTTGGCCTTTTGACTAGTTAGGACTGCAATCTAGTCTGCCAATGATTGAATCCTTGATTGGAGTATTGGAACATCGATATAATATTGTTCTAACCATGAATTGCATTGGTCACAGGGTGACTGTGTGGGTTTAGACAGAGTAGGCAAGGGTTTGGACAGATGACTGAGGGTTTCACAAGGCAGTTTAATACCTGGGTAGTTAGGGTCGTCCTTTAGGCAGGGGGGAAGGTTTGACACAAAATCATAAGGGGGCTCTGCACATAAACCTTGCGAGTAGGGGTATTCGCTGGCCAGAAAGCACTCAATATCAGAATCAGAATCCTCACTCAGAACTATAGGGTTGGACTCAGCAGAGGGTTTTGGTTTATTTCTGGCCATTCTCGAAATGAGTTGGGCATTCCTTTTCCCTTTGGCATTTGTAGAAAGGTTTGCCTTGGGATTTTTTCTCATAGGCTTTTTAATGGCCTCTGCACTCTTAGTTACAATGTCGAGTGAGTCAATAGGAGGGTCGGTCGAGGGTTTAGGCAGTAGAAGGTGCAAGGGTATAGGCAGTTCAAGCTTGGTCTCAGTTATCACAGGTTTATCAACTTGTACAGGGTCAGTGTCTTCAAAGCCATTACGGGCGATGAAGGCCTTCCAACTATCACCATGCAAACTCAAATAATGAACAACGATGAGCTTAATAAGCCCATGATGAAACAGGTTGTTGTCAGCCTTGTGCCTCTTATACTTTTTGGACATTTTATACAGACTTCGATGAAAGTAGAACGACATGTTTAGAGGATACCTTATAAAAATCATAAGGAGATGCAGGTGGTAGAGGAACACAAGCCTGTATCGACCTTCACAGGTCACGAACTACTTAAGTATCATTAACAAATAGTGCCATCATTGTTTGAGCATAGATATGGGCATACCTCTGTCACAAGAGGTGAATTTGCGCCACTGAAACAACAATGTCCATGGCACTTCCTCGACCTTGCAATTCTTAAACCAACACTGTCCCGAGGTAGATAACCCCGTGGCTGAGCTGATAAACTGCTCATCGATCTCTAACTGTATATCGCTGACCTTGGCTCGATAGCCATCAAAGGTCATGGAAAACTGTCGTGCTATACAAAGGTTAAAACCCTCAAAACATTTCACGAAGGTAAGCCATCTGCTGTCTTCCAAATCTTGGCGGGAATTGTCAAACATCAACAGGGCTTGACTGCCATTGGGCTCAACTCGCACGACTGGTGCCATGGAGCTGAACACATGGTAAGGGAAGGGTTTGAATTCACCAACGCATACAGGAGCAGAGCTACCCGAACCAATAGCAATGAACGAGCAAAAGGGGTAAGCATTAATGCGAGCATGTGAAGGTGGTGGAGTCTTCCATGCAAAAACTTGATTATCCAAGTACAACCGCCAATTTTCATAGCTGTTCACTCCATAATAATAGTTTAACCATTAAGTCATGTGTACAACCAATGAAATCCAATGTGTATACCAATGTGCGCATACGTTATGCCATAGTGTTCAAACATATGACATGTAAATTAAAACCCAAAATCAACTATGCGCCAATGCATTAATTCACATAATCAAAAGTTCAATCAAGGTGCCAAAATGATATTCATATAGTTGAAAAACCAAAAGTTATAAAAAGATTTAACATAAGGATTATATCATATATATATAAAAAAAATAAATCATAACCCCTATGCATTTTCATATAATCAATGATCAGGCAAGTCACATGAAGTGCAAATCCAAAGGCTAAATGCCTTCAATAAAACCAAATTATACAATCAACCAAAGTATGAGAACCGATCAAAGGATATTGCCAGTCGTGTAATGATCAATAAAAAGTAAGCACAATAGGAATAATGACACAAGAAATATCCACACTTTAGATAATGATCTAAATGCGACTTTGAAAGATTCAGTTTTCATGCTTACAATCGTGAAAACAAAACGAAAACAAGTGTGTAAATGTCACAAGAAATGAAAATGACGTTAATTTGGAAATTGCGACAAAAAATTGATGTTTGCAAAACATAGGTGTAGGCAGCTTATAGATGATAGGAAAAAATGAGTTGGCTGCCAACAGTCTCCCACCCACTCGAAATCATGATCATGAAGTTCACCTAATTCCTGGGAGTGTTCCTCCTAACATCAGGCCATACAAATACTCTTATGCCCAGAAGAGTGAAATTGAGCGCATG
>SNQJ01S0019455.1:83979-94581 GCA_010110895.2 Picea sitchensis | reverse complement strand
TTAAGTGGGGTAAAAGGAGGTTGCCCCCTCGAAGAGGCTTATTATCTGAAATTATCTCTTTTTCAAGGCGTTGAGTACTTTTCCTGAGGTTTTTCTATGCTATATTGATGTTTGGTTCTTAACAACCTTACTGTAGTAGCTCTCATCCAGAAGAGAAATTTTATCTATTATAATTGATTCCAAAGGTTGGTCCTAGGAACAGTGTCAAAAGCTTTCCTAAAGTTAATGAAACAAAAAAGGAGTTTTGTTTTATTTTTGTAACACTCCTATGTGATGATCCTAAGCGTGATAAGGTGGTCCATAGTTGAATGATAGCCTCTAAAACTGGCCTAACCTTTAGCTATTTTTATGTGAATTTCTAGCCATATGCTTATCTTCTTTTCCAAATACTTTCATATAGTTTGTCTAAAATGGGGCTAATCATAATGGTCTTATAATTAGAGGGATTGTTTTTATCCCCACTTTTAAAAATAGTTTGTATATGAGGGATTAGAATAAGCCCTCCAGTTTCTAGAATTTATATTAATTACTTGTATGAGAGAATTATTGTACTCTTATAATTAGTGATGTATCTTAGATTTAATATGAATTGTGTTACCTCATAATATTTTAAGTGAAAAGTTTAAATTTAATTTTTTTATTTTTTCTAAATATTTAATAAATTTCTATTTAAAATGGATCTATGCTATTTATTTAATAAAAAACGTTTTTAGTTGTCCACAAGCTAATTTTAAGGATTTTGTATTGATATTAATATATTACATATTTTTATATTGTAAGAGGTAAGGTAAGGTATGGTGGGGGTGGGTGGAAATATAGATTGAAACATAGAGGTAAGGTAGGGTGGGGGTCAGGGGGATATAGAGTAAAAAATAATATGTTTTACTCTATAGTTCTCCCCACCACCCTCATACCTCATATGAGGGTGGGGGTGCGGGGATATATTAGAGAAAACATATTGTACATAATATGTTTTACTCTATATTTCCCCCCACCACTCTCATACATCATATGAGGGTTGATGTGGGGGCATATATTAGAGAAAACATTGAGGGTGGTGGTGGGGGGATATATTAGAAAAAACATAATACCTCATATGAGGATGGGGGTGAGGGATATATTAGAGAAACATTGAGGGTGGGGGTGGATATAGTAGAGAAAACATAGAAAACACTATGTTTTCTCTAATATATCTCCTCACCCCCACCCCCACCCTCACCCTCATATGAGTAATATTATGTTTTCTCTAATATATCTCCCCACCACCACCCTCATATGAGTAATATTATGGTTTCTCTAATATATCTCCCCACCACCACCCTCATATGAATAATATGTTTTATCTAATATATTCCCCGACCCCTATCCCCATATAAGTAATATGTTTTCTCTAATATATTCCCCCACCCCCACCCTCATATGAGGGTGGAAAACACTATGTTTTCTCTAATATATTCCACCATCCCCACCCTCACCCTCATAAGACTAATATTATGTTTTCTCTAATATATCTCGCTAGCCCCACCCTCATATGAGTAGTATGTTTTCTCTAATATATCCCCCCACTGGCACCCTCATACCCCCACCCTCATATGAGGGTGATATGGGGAGATATATTAGAGAAAACATAAGGTGCATTCTAGAGATCACTCTAAGGGAGATATGTAATGCTTATGAAAAATGTTCATATTACAAGTGACATAACTTGGTCCAGTATATAAAAAAGTAAAAAAGAAAAATGTTATGGAGAAGGTGTGTAAAGTCCATGCATATATAAATAAATAAATTCACTAATGTAAAACAAAAAAAATTAAGAAAATAATATCATGCATTATATAGTAACTTTCAAGGGACTGGCCTAATTTGAACTTTTGTCAACATGCCTTGGTTGGGGGGTTCAACTAATTGAGATAACTCTTGTGGCTACAAACACACACATGAGTGCACATATTAATATTAACCTGAGGTTTTTTAACCATGGAGATATTTACATCTTGTTGCGAGGAAAATATCGCTATAGCAAGGGGTAAACCACAATCGACAGAATGGCACACAGAAATCAACTATAATCCCAAGTATGCTATACAAAAGAAATGCTAACCAGACAAGGCTAAGATCCTACCTCATCAGTATGTTTGAATAAGACCATCATTGAGCACATGACCCAAAGCTTTATACCTGCAACATGTCCTCAAAAACCAAGATACGCAAGCATATAGTGATAATATATAATGTTAGAATATAGATTAACATGATCCATTAACATACATGATAAATATTCCCTTGGAAAAAAAATGCAAATACCTACAAGATATCAATTGGATGAGAAAAGAGTATTTCTATTAAAATAATCAATAGAAGTACATAGGTGACAAGATTATGTAATGACACATATTGGAACTGAGAAACTAAGTCCCTCTAGTTGGGCCTCCACCACTTCAATCCTCCACCAAAGGAAAGCTCATATATAGGAATCAATGAGGTTCTCCATCACAAAGAAGGAAGAGCTTGGGGGATGTACAAAAGGATTTCATAATTTCAAGGAAAATGGTATGTAGACTCAATATGAAGTGAAATTTCTCCAGAGTGTCTTTTCTCTCAAAGTTGAATTGTTGAAATCCTCAAGGCTTGGATAAGGCTCAATTAATATCCTTCAAATGGAACTGAATGGTCGAATCAGAGCGTTTCCAGTATGTGGAAGGTAAAGGATCATGGATCTTGTGACATGGCATGGAAACCCGATATATTTTTTAATTTTTGAGCACCAAACCCGATGTACACTGGCTGCAATGGAGAAACTTGTGTATACATCTGTTATATAACTAATAGGGAGCGTATATGTGGAAAAATGTGCATTTTTGGCTCTGGAATGAACAAAATGGGGACTTCAAGTCTGCAAAGGGTAATGGAAGGCCATCTAAGAAAGTTGCATGGAGTGAGAACAAATTTTCTGTAACAGATGCCCCCTAATGTGTGAGGTCAGAGGACTATCTGTGATGGCCAAAATACATTATAATTCCCAGAAGTGGAGTAATGAAGACTCATCTGGAAGTACTAGTTGCTCATAAGAATATTACAATCCATAATAACTTTGTACACATGGATGTCAATCTCAATTACACTACATATCCATGTGTAAATATATCAAATAGTTGTTCATGGCCATTAATAGGAAATACAAAGTAGGCATATGCCATAGCCTATCATAGTCACGAACAAGACGCTGTAAAATCTAGTCTCAAAATCAATTGAAGATATATGTACACAATGGAGTACAATCTGATCTCCCATGATTAATGAAGTCATATAGGTACTGGTCCAATGAAAGACAATAGCAGATGATGAATTTTTCTACTGTAAGTTGGAAGTCTTATACACTATCCACCGAAGGTGAAAGTCTACATCATGTGAATAGAGGAGTTGAGGTCGAACAAAATGAGACTTTGTTTGATTACCATTCATTAATATATATCGTTAACAAACGTGAGACAACCCACCGATAATGAAAGTATGTTTCAAGGCACCGAGTACATTCTACAAGTGTGAATAAGAGTGTTGAGGTCTAACACTTGAAGAATCCATCGATCAAGAGACATTGATGTATTCCCAACTGTCAATGGTAAGAGAAACTTTCACTAATGAATGAAAGCCTCTAGGTATGCATAGGACTCTAGGTCTCATTTCCAGAATAGATGAGTTGAATTTGATGGAAGGAGACCCGTTGAAAGGAGATCATTAGGGAATATCTCATCATTCAACACGAGGTACAAATAAATATCTTGATGATTAGGAGGAGCTCGGGAATAGGATGTTCATGAACCAATGACCCTTTGTGTCCCTTGCATGCACCAGATGCAAGTAGTGCATGAAAGAGACCCTCTGAATAAAAACCAATAAGGAAAATTGTTGGCAAAAGGAAAGGAAACCACCAATAAGGATAATGGAATCCAAGACACTGCATGAATCCCAATGCGTGAATAGATTTATTTTCATCAAAGATAAGGGAACCCCCCCAGTCAACGACCAATGAGGAAATTTCATCTTTTGGGTTCAAGGTTACCTACCCATAATGAGAGTAGGACCAGGGTGTATGGTAGGACAACAACTTCATGTGACAATAAGATACACTGTGGATATGGTCGACATGCGAAGTCAAGAGTTTTGAGAAATGGACAACACATGATTATAGACTTCCTTTGAACAAGAGCATGAGACATAGTGATGAGATAATTATATTTCTATAAAAAACCTACATAAAATGTCAACCCGAGAAGGTAGACTTTGAGGCACTGATACCATATGTGAAGAAATGGAGAAAGAATATATTTCATGTTGGTTATCAACAACTCTAATAACTTGATACTAACTCTAAAACCTTCTTTAATCAACTATGAAAATATTGTATTATCTTTCATAAAAGGAGTACTTAATTCATTGCTATGTATATGCTATGATGATAGTCCACTTAATGCTTGAATTCCTTATCTCTTTCAAGAAAATCATGCTCAAAATCTGGATATTCTACCTTACAGGAAAATGCTTGAAAGGTTATACATCTAATCAAATAAAACCATCACTGAACTCTAAACTAAATGTCTTCAAAAGATTACTCCTTCATCAACCATACTTATAAATAACTATGAAGCAACTTAATCCATTGTTATCTAATTTCGATGTGCACATCCTTCTAAAAACTATCATAAATAAGAAAACTCTTTTTCCACACTTTAATCACCAAATAAAAATTACAACAATACTAAAAAGAAATATACCTCTGTAATTTCAGACTATTTCAACTGTCACAGTCACATGACACCTATTTACTTTTGAAATGAAGTCAAGCAACTATTTTGATTCATGAAGATAAACTATTGTTGCACTCAACTACTTACGTATCTTAAAGGAATGAAACATAATGACATAACTTCAACCTTCTACCATAAGGAACTTGCAAATATTTAAACTCACACCACATAAACAACCTTATGGAAAAACAATTATCATGAACTAAGATGAAAACATACCCAAGCTAGGGACCCTTCCAGACTCAGGATGTACACAAATCTCTATTACTATCACATCAAACTCATGGAATTTATCTTCTATTATATAAAAAAATGAACAGTATGATGGAGTTTAAAAATCAACCAAATCTTCCTCTCTATATCTATCTATCTATTCCCCTCTATATATATATATTACATCATATCCCCTTTTTATAATCCAGTCTAAAACAGAGGATCGATCCAGAAATAGATCATCCACCAACACTAACCATATTCTTCTATTGTAACGCTACTTTTTCTGTTCCCAAGGCTTAATTGCTTTGACACCAAATTGTAGCACCACTTTTTACATAACTCATACAGGCATTATATAATCCACATGCATTTAAGCAAGAAATACATTTGAGCTCAGAGTAAGAATAAGAATTATTACTAACATAAATAATCCATGACAATAACATTAATTCGAATGCACAACAAAATACATGATATTTATAATACACAGGGATACAAAAACATAATTAAAGCATCATCTGGTACTTATCTTTGAAACAGTGGAAGTTCCACCAACCAAGTGTAGGCCTTCCATGAACCTCCCAGCCTTAGACCACACTGCTCATCAGCTCAACAGTGGGTCACCTCCGAGATGGGACTAAGCTCCACCCCCAAGGAAGGGAATCCTAGGCTAGGCTGAGGTTACAGGGAAAACACACGGTCACAAGGAAGGAATTCTCTCCCAGGAACCACTCATGCTCACTGCCCACAGACTCTCCTTCCCCACATGCCTATTCCACCCTAGGAGTATACACCTTCTCTGTCACCTAGATAGTCCTTTGGCTGCTAACCTCCCTTGCCTTGGGTTATAGCAACATACTGGACTGGAAGTCTCTGAGCTCTGTGGTAGCTACAGGATTCCTTCCAGGAGTTCTCTCCTTCCTCTGTGCACTCTCTCACCTGGAGAGAGTCGCTCATAGGCCAAGCCACCTGTTCTTCCAACCTCAATCACCTCTCTCACCGGGAGAGAGTGTTGCACGATTGGCCAACAAGCCACATGCAGTCCAGCACTGCGTGGCCACAACAACCCATGAGAAAAATAGACACAGGCTTTCCAACAGGTTCAAAAATGGCAGGTCACTTCTTATTTCTCAATCCGACAACACAGGATAGACTCATGCTCTGGTTCTCGGGGACGTGTGACAAACAATCTACATAGGGGTCAACATAGATTCAAACTGTTCAGACAGAGGATGTATCAGTTATCCCAAAACAAACTCAGATACATGCCTTTTTGGTTCAGAATATGCACGAGGGTTTCTCTGTAGAGGTCAGACTAGTTCACTTCAGGCAGTCGGGGGTCGAATGGAGGAGGAACCCCTCTCATGACTCATCTTGGTCGTTTTATTCGCATGCACCAGGTTTGACACTTGTCAACCTTGGAACTGCATGTGTTCCATCAGCATGCATCCCCTATGCATGTTTTCCCCTTTCTAGGAACTTAGGATAAAAAAAACATAAAATGCACATGTTCTTTGGAATAATAATAAAATATTATTCCCAAAGATTAAGCCCCTAGGCTCAACACTTAGCCCCTTTTCCCACCTTCCAACCCCTAATTCCTTTCCCACTCTGTGGAAGCTTAATACCCCATCACTCATTCATCGTGGTCGGTCTACACGCGACGATGTTTATATTTTATTAATGTGTTGCATACATACAAGTACAAAATCAGGCCCTTGGCCTCCAACCCTTAGGCTCTCTGGCCTAACAATCACATAAGCCCATTGTCTTATACAAACTTGGCTCACCAGCCTATAACACATATTTACAATTCCTTTCATACATCAGACTTACAAAGGGATCGATCTTCGGGACACTACAATCCCCCTCCCCTTATTTCTGCACTGTCCTCAGTGCAATCTTACACTCTCTCTTCAAGCTTTTCAAAATTTTCAAAAAGATGTGGGTACTCTACCCGCATAGCATCTGCATGCTCCCATGTCACGTCCTCAGGACTGTACCAGGTCCACTAGACCTTTACAAGCTCTATAGCTCGATTCTGGAGCTGTTTTCTTTTCCTGTCCAATATGCGCATAGGATGCACTTGCAAGACACCTTCTGGTTCCACCTGAATCACATTCTAATCGATAACATGATTAGCATCAGGTATATGTTTCTTAAGCAGTGAAACATGAAACACATTATGTATAGTCATAGATGCAGGTAATGTAAGCATGTATGCAACTGGTCCAATCCTTTCCAAGATTTCAAACGGCCCACAAAATCTTGCGGCCAACTTGGTGCAACTTCCCAACTTCAGGGAACTCCTGTTAGTTTTCACTTTCAAGAAAACATGGTCACCCACTTTGAATTCTCTGTGGGTTCTGTTACTATCAGTGTAACTTTTCTGCCTGTCCTGGGAAGCTTTTAGATTCTATTTAATTCTTATCATTTGGTCTTCCATCTCTTTGAGCACCTAAGGCCCAACTACTGCTCTATCAGTTGGATTATCCCAGCTCACTGGAGTGTTTCACTTTCTTCCATAAAGTGCTTCGAATAGGCTCATCTTCAACGTTGTATGATACCCATTATTGTAGGTGAATTATACCAAATGCAAGTAGTCTTCCCACCTTGATGGTTTATCCATCACATACATTCTCAATATGTCTTCTATTACTTTGTTCACCCTTTCTGTCTAACCATCAGACTCAGGATGATATGTTGTACTAAAGTTTAGATTCATTCTGAATCCCTTAAATAGTCCTTTCCAGAAATTCGAGATGAATTTTGGGTCCCTATCAGACACAATTGTCTTAGGAATTCCGTGCAAGTGTTCCACTACTTTTAAGAAGATATCAGCAACATCTGTTGCCTTCTGAGTGGTTTTTAGTGGAATAAAATGGGCATCTTTTGTAAGCTTGTCCACCACCACCATGATTGAATCATGTTGCTTGATTGTTCTAGGCAATCTTGTGATAAAATCCATTGTCACCACTTCCCATTTCCACTCAGGAATGGGTAAAGGATGTAGCAACCCTGTTGGGTGCCTATGCTCATCCTTAACTTTCTAGCACTCCATACATTTGGCGATGTATTCAGTGATTTATTTCTTCAGACCCGGCCAAAAGTAATGGCTTTTGACTGCTGCCACAGTCTTCTGATATCCAGTATGTCCAGCATAATCCACGTTATGCATTTATTTTAGAATTGCCAGCTTCAATTCTCGGACATTGGGTACATACACTCTGTTTTTATACATAAGTAAGCCATCAGTTCCCAAGGTGTAACTTCCCTGGGTCTGTGGTCTCTCACGCTGTTGTATCTTTGCTACCAACCTCTGTACTACAAATCAGCATTTGCAGCTTCCAAAATTATGTCCTTAATCTTAGTCCTATACATGCTAATGGTTGTAGCATGTAATTTGTACAATTTTCTTTTGAGTGCATCAGCCACCTTATTTTCTTTCCCTTTAATATGCTTGATATCAAAGTCATATTCACACAGAAACTCCAACCATCTGGTTTTCCTGGCATATTAAAGTCAACTGATCAAATAAATATTTCAGACCATTGTGGTCTGTTCTCAATTCAAATCTCCTTCCCATGAGGTAATGTCTCCATTTCCTCAATGCGTGGATGATTGCTGCCAGCTCTAAATCATGAGTGGCATAATTCCTCTCATTCTCTTTCAGCTTTCAAGATTCATAACAAATTACAAATCCCTCTTGGCTGAGAACTCCTCCCTTTCCCTCCTTACACACATCTGTGCACACCACGAAATCCATATTTGGATCTGCAATCTTCGGGATTGGAGCGCTGGTTAACAGTTGCTTCAATTGCTGGAAACTATTCTCACACTCTTCAGTCCACTAAAACTTCTTCTCCTTCCTTTGCAAGGATGTAATAGGGTGAGTTATCTTTGAGAATCCTGCTATAAACCTTCTGTAATAGCCTGCCAGACCCATAAAAGATCTAAATTCCACCACATTCCTTAGCGCTGACCATTCTCAAATGGCCTCAACCTTTTCAGGATCCACAGCGATCCCCTCTTCTGAAATAATATGTCCCAAGTAATGGATCTGCCTTTGATAAAATGAGCATTTGCTCAGCTTGGCATACAGTTGGTGTTCTCTCAACACTTGCAACACCATTCTTAGGTGTTTCTCATGCTCTTCCTCTAACTTGGAATACACCAAGATGTCATCTAGGAATACTATGAAAAACTTGTCTAAATAGTCCCTGAATACACCATTCATTAACCACATGAAAACATCAGGTGTGTTTGACAATCCAAACGACACCACTGTGAACTCATAATGACCATACCTTGTTCTAAAGGTGGTATTGCTGATGTCCTCATCATTTATTCTCACTTGGTGATATCCAAATCTGAGATCTATTTTTGAAAATATTTTCTCGTCCTTCAACTGATAAAAAAGATCATTGATCCTTGGCAGAGGATACTGGTTCTTGACAGTTACCTTATTCAACTGCCAGAAATCAATGCACAGTCTAAACATCCCATCTTTCTTCTTCACGAATAGGACTGGGGATCCCCAAGGTGACACGCTAGGGTGAATGTACCCCTTCTTTAGTAGCTCTTTGAGCTGCAATTACAACTCTTTCAGCTCTGGCGTACTCATTCTATAAGGAGCTTTCAAAACTGGAGCTGCTCCTGGTATCAAATTTATAGAGAAATCGATGTCCCTCTTTGGAGGTAGTCCAGGTACCTCCTGAAATACATCCTTGAACTCTTTGAGTACCTCATGGTCTTCCATCTTCGAGACTGCATCTATGGATGCTTCTCCCACACAGGCTGCAAATAATTGACAGCCTTTCCTGTAACACTTCTTCAGCTGCACGGCTAAGATTTCTCTAACAACCAAGGCTCTAGGAATTCCTTGGACTGTTACCTGATTTCCCTCTTTGTCCAGGCATGTAAACCTCTTGTTACGACAGTCTAGAAGGGCATGGGGCTGGTCCAACTAGTCCATCCCAATTAAGCAGTCGTAAGAGCCTAAAGGAAGAATATTCAATTCATCCTTAGTGCTCAATCCTTTCATGTCCACTGAACAAGACTTAACTAAGTCAGTGACCTTCCTTTTGGTTCCTATGGCTAACTGCACTAGCCAAGACTTTTCATGTTTGCTTCTTGTTAAACGCAAAATTTCCACCACCCTAGGATCTACATAACTATGGCTAGCCCCTGAATCAATTAAAATAATGAGTGGTCAGTTGTTAATCATACCTTCCACTTCAATCATGTGCGATTGAAATTCTTCTTTCTTGTTGTCCAGGGCTGCGCAGATCCTTGGCATTCGGCTACCCATATCCTCCACTGTTTCAACTTGCTGAACAGTATGGACAGTTCTTGCTTTATCTTTTCTGTGGGGGCAGTCTCTGTACCTATGGTTCCCTTTATAGCCCCAACACTCCATAGGTGGCAGTCTTGGCATCTGCTCACTCCCTTCAACTTTCCTGGGCTCTCTAAAAGATGATTGTCCCCAAGGACTGTTCCTGAAAAAGGGAGGCTTGTTTCCCTTCTGCCTCTGTTCCTTCTTAAACCTCTTTTGGTCATCCCAAGCCTTCCGAAGGATAGG
>SNQJ01S0019455.1:44090-83969 GCA_010110895.2 Picea sitchensis | reverse complement strand
TGACAGCCTCGTCTTTGATGAATGGAACATACTTCAGTAGTTCCAGAAAACTTCGTTCATACTCATCAATGGTCATGCTGCCTAGCTTGAGTTTGAAGAACTCCTTCATCTTTTTGTCATAGTATCTTTTGGTCAGGTATTTCTTCTTGAAATACCTCTTAAACTCCTTCCAATTCATATCTTTCTCTCTAATGTGTTACACTTGCACAAACTGATCCCACCACATGGATGCTTTTCCTTTTAGCTGATACATTGCAATTTTTCCTTCAGCATGTGAGAAATAATTCTGCAGTTGGAAATAGTTCCTCATGCCCGACAACCATGTTTCTGCATATTCCTCCTTCTTATGTTCACCATCGAACGTTGGAGGCTTGATCTTGTTCATCTCCCCTTTCAATTCATCCATTCCATATTTTCAGTGTTTTTTGGTAGGAGACGAGCTTGAACTACTGCATGCCTCCCTACTAGAATGCTTTTGGGAGCGACAATGATGTCTGCTACTACTCCTCGATCTTCTTCTCCTCTCAGGGGTCTTGACACTTCTTGATCTCCTTTTTATCTCAGGGGTCCTACGAATCTCTGTCTTGTTTGAGTCCATTCCCTTCTCCAATTTCCTTTCTATTCTTTCCAGGCTCTTCAACATTTTTAAGTTGAATTCACCCTGTCGATCCCTGACTTTCATGAGATTTCGGCTATCAGCTCAGTGTGCCTAGGCATCTCTTTACAATCCTTCAATGATTTTCATTATGTTCCCTTCCTTGTCTAATTCTCTTCCATGCCCATTGGAGTTCGATCCTTCGACTCCCAGGTTGAAATCTCTTCCTTCTCTTTCGTCCTCTGAAATGGAGGCAATCCGCACCTCTTCCATTTCTATACTCGACGTCAATTAACCGGTGTCCTGACGCTTGTTGAACTCTGCACACACAATGTGCAATCAATATAAAGTTTGTCAGGCCTTAAACCTTTAATAAAATCATAATAATGATAAACCAACGTGAGTGAGAAACATTTGACTTCACAAGGTTTTCTGAGCTCTGTCGGCTCTGCAATTTTCAGGACTTCAGTTTTTCGATACCTGGGAGTTCACTATGCAGTGACTCTTAACTTCTTATCACTACAATCCCCGAAATCTGAAATTTCAATTTCCTTTCTCTCTGGGCCCACAGCACAGCTATCGCCCTTAAAACCTGTTACAATTCTTCAGTCTCCGATGGCTTCGGGACTTCGGGACTTCGAGACTTCGGGTTTCAGGACTTTGGGTTTTTGGTACCTGGGAGTTCACTATGCAATGACTTCCAACTCCTTGTCACTACAATCCCCGAAATACAAAATGTCGATTTACTTTATTCTCTGGGCCCACAGCACAGCTGTCGCCCTTAACCGCAATGGCGCATGGCACGTTCTGGAGGATCCACATCTCCATCGGTGACGTCTTTCGGTCCCACCGCTCTCACCTGTCTTTTCAATTCTCTGGCATGTGGTACACATCCATGCACCCACGTCCATTCCAAGAAAAAATCCAACGGTTAAGTCCCCTCTCAGATCTATAGTGCAAATATTTTCGGCGTTTCAGGGTTTTGGGCATCAGGAGTCTGTGTATCCCATATCTCAAACTTTTGTTTGCAGAAATCCTAAAATTATATTTTACTCGTCAACTTGATCCGATAGTCAACTCCCTTCCTACGATCTATGATGTAGATCATTTCGAGATTTCAAGTTTTGTGTTTCAGAGGTGTTCCCCTCCCTCACTTCCCATCTCCAGACTTTGCGAAATCCGAAATGTTTTCATGACTAACTTAAGCACGACTCCACCAGATCTAACGGTCAAGCCTTCCTCCCAGATCTACAACATAGATCTTTTTGGCATTTCAGGGTTTCACGTATCGCGATTCCCATGCTCTTGTGCAACTCCAAAGGGTTTTTAAATCCTATGCACACTTTCTAGATCTGACGGTTACGAGGGTTCACCTTCCCTCCTGAACAGATCCTAAGGCTCCAACACTTCTACTGTGGAGTCCTCTCTCCCTGTGGCCATAGACCACACCAGCTACGGTTTCACAACACCGCTATACCTCCTGAGCGTGTAGGCATGGTCAAGTAACTCCTTGACACTCCAGATCATTCCAAGGTCTGGAATTGGTCCTCCAGACACAATTTCTCCTCACACCCTCGGTCCAAAGACGACTCAACTGGCCCATCTAGGCTTAGTGTCGAAACCTTGGCTCTGATACCAAATTGTAACGCTACTTTTTCTGTTACCAAGGCTTAATCGCTCTGACACCAAATTGTAGCACCACTTTCTACATAACTCATACAGGTATTATATAATCCACATGCATTTAATCAAGAAATACATTTGAGCTCATAGTAAGAATAAGAATTATGACTAACATAAATAATACAAGGCAATAACATTAATCCAAATGCACAACAAAATTCATGATATTTATAATACACAGGGATACAAAAACATAATTAAAGCATCATCTGGTACTTATCTTTGAAACAGTGGCAATTCCACCAACCAAGTGGAGGCCTTCCACAAACATCCCAGCCTTAGACCACACTGCTCGTCAGCTCAGCAGTGGGTCACCCCTGAGCTGGGACTAAGATCCACCCCCAAGGCAGGGAATCCTAGGCTAGGCTGAGGTTACAGGGAAAACACAGTCACAAGGAAGGAATTCTCTCCCAGAAACCACTCATACTCACTACCCATAGAATTTCCTTCCCCACATGCCTATTCCACCCCAGGAGTATACACCTTCTCTGTCACCTAGACAGTCCTTCAGTTGCTAACTTCCCTTGCCTTGGGTTACAACAATAGATCGAACCGGAAGTCTCTGAGCTCTGTGGCAGCTACAGGATTCCTTCCAGGAGTTCTCTCCTTCCTCTGTGCACTCTCTCACCTAGAGAGAGTCCCTCATAGGCCAAGCCACCTATTCTTCCAACCTCAATCACCTCTCTCACCGGGAGAGAGTGTTGCATGACTGGCCAACAAGCCACATGCAGTCCAGCACTGCATGGCCACAACAACCCACGGGAAAAATAGACACGGGCTTTCCAACAGGTTCAACAATGGTAGGTCACCTCTTATTTCTCAATCTGGCAACACAGGATAGACTCACACTCTGGTTTTTAGGGACGTGTGACAAACAATCCATGCAGGGGTCAACACAGGCTTGAATTGTTCAGACAGAGGATGTACTGGTTATCCTAGAATGAACTCAGATACATGCCTTTTTGGTTCAGAAGATGCATGAGGGTTTCTCTGTAGAGGTCAAACCAATTCACTTCAGGCAGTCAGGGGTCAAATGGAGGAGGAACCCCTCTCACAGCTCATCTTGGCCGTTTTATTCGCATGCACCAGGGTTGACACTTGTCACCCTTGGAACTGCATGTGTTCCATCAACATGCATCCCCTTTGCACGTTTTCCCCTTGCCAGAAACTTAGGATAAAAAAAAACATAAAATGCACATGTTCTTTGGAATATTAATAAAATATTATTCCCAAGGCTTAAGCCCCTAGGCTCAACACTTAGCCCCTTTTCCCACCTTCCAGCCCCTAATTCCTTGCCCACTCTGTGGAAGCTCAGTCTCCCATCACTCATTCATCATGGTCGGTCTGCACGCGGCAGTGTTTATATTTTATTAATGTGTTGCATACATACAGGTACAAAATCAGGCCCTTGGCCTCCAACCCTTAGGCTCTCTGGCCTAACAATCACATAAGCCCATCGGCTTATACAAACTTGGCTCACCAGCCTATAACACATATTTACAATTCCTTTCATACATCAGACTTACAAAGGGCTTGATCTTGGGGACACTACACCGATATTCTTGTGATGACATGTTATTTATAGGAAAAGTAAATACAATCGTTAGATGACTCCATGACCGAAGGCATGTAATCATACTATCATTCCATATAAATTTGAAGCATTAACTAAAATTGGATCTTCCATCCATGATTCTAGGAACCTATTATGAACGGATAAGATCCATCTAAGACCTCCAACAAGTATACTCCAAGTGGAAGAAAATATCCTTGAAATCTAGAGAATACCAAACCAACGAACCATCCTCCATGTCTTACGCTGACCTATTCTGGTAGTTAGAGTGCTCCGGTTGACTATCGGAATGTCAAAACATAGGATTTCAGCTACTAGAGTGTCTAAGACTATGCTGCTGCCAAATGATAAAGTAAATCCCTTTGAAATCACCTGTATGGATTCCAAAATCATACTGCAAACCTCAATTTAGCCAAGATAAGCAAGCTTCATTCTATTTATTCATTAAAACATAAGAAATACATATTTAAATAATTCATTAATCACATGTAGTTTCTTGGAGATAAATAGGCTATGGAATAGGTATCCAGAGTTAAAATTGGAAAATTATTGATAAGGATAGAGACATATAGGAAAAATGATATCACAAAAAGAATCCAAAATTGGAGGCCAACATTCCCCCCAAGCCTGAGTATTTGCATGTCCCCATGCAAAAAAAGGATAGTATTGTGGAGATTGTACAGTCCCTATTGGCTGTGTCATCATACCAGCTCGAGAAGAGGAAGTTATTACTAGTTTATGCTTCAACTGCCAAATCTTCTTCTTCAAATATGCATTTTTTTTCTCTACATTGGCAAGTTTGATATACCATTCCTTAGACTTTGTGAAAATAAATTTATACCTCATATCCATTTTGTCATACTTTTTGGACAACTTATGATAAGACTTTTGTAGAAATATATTATCATCCTTACTCTCAAGAATTTCCTGTTTAAGCTCCTTCCTAGTCTTTCTCTTCATGGGTTGCTTGTTAGATGAGGATTCTCCATATTTTTCCTCTATCTTCTCAGAATCTTTTACCTTAATCCTCCTCCTCTTTATTTTTGTAGATTTTCATAAGGTATATTCAAGAGAAGGTTCCTCATCTTGTTCTTCTAATTGCTTATACACCCTTTCTTCAATTTCCTCCTTCCTTGGCTCTTTTGAGTTCTTTAAATCCTGGACAGGTAAAGATTCTGGTTCCTCATGTTGTATATCTGTTAAGTGTGGTTATGCCTCTATTTGTGGTACTTTCTTGGCTTGTTTCTCTAATCCACTAGAAATAGGTGGAATCAAATTTCTCCTAGTCAGTGATTGAGTCCTTGGTCGTTTAGGGATATTTTGCATAACTTCTAATTCTTGATATGCTTTTGATGTTCCTTATTTAACCTGAGAATTCATTTTTCTTCCTGTATTTTTGGATATCTTCTTACTTGAATCATGCTTATCTGACCTTAGAGCCTAAGTTGGAGTGGCATGTGGCGATTTCCCACTATCTTTAGCCTCCTTAGTTGAACTTTTTAATTTACACATAGGACTAGCCTGAACCTTTTTATATTGAGAGGCTAGGGTAAGGTTCAGAGCTTAAGGATTCAACTCGAGTCTAGACCAAAAAAAAAATTGACCCCAAGTCTGGTTCTTCTTCCTTACTTCTCCTTCTACCAATAATTTACTCAAACTATGGTGAAATAGACTGGTATTAATATATTTGGGATGAGTTTGAACTTTTGTGGCCATATTAGTTAGAATTTTCCAAAGATAAAATGAATGATTCATTCTCTGCGTGCCTTTGAAATGCAAAAGAAATCAAAGATGATAAATAAATGTGACAACATACCTTTCCTCACAAGTGATACATTACTGAGTGACAAACACCACATCCCTCCATTCCTCGATAATCCACTCTCTAGGAAAACCTTGCTCCAATCAGGGTTAATATGTCCTGGCAGAAGAAATTCATTCCAATCAATCCCTTTAATTGGCATATTTTTGAACCATCATTTCCCATCACAGGGAACACCTATATATTCATCAATTAAACCCTCAGACACCTATATAACCAATTCTCCCACTCGAGCTCCCTAGCAATTAAATGTCTCTGCAAATGCTTTGGTTACATTAACATTGTGCCCATTCAATCAATCATAAAAAGGCATCCACCTTGCTTGTTCAATTCGTTGTCTACACCCCAGATATGCTTTGAACAACTCATTTATTGTCGGCTCAAACCTGGGTACTTTTTCCTTTGGCATGACTATTACCCCATTCTTCCTCTATTTCTTGAGTAAGATGGATAAAAGACACAGAATGACCAAGAGACGGTTGAAACGATGTGAAGATATTAATCCATCCAGTTGTTTTCTAAGTGAAGCAACAAAATATAAGATCATATATGCATTGATTTAAATCCTTGCAGTGATTCAAATCAATGGAAAGTACCGAAATGATACATGTATTTACTTTATACTATTTTATAAGGTGAACTACAAGTCATGCAATATTGATAAAAGGATGTGGCATGCATTATGGGGGAAGCACGATGTCTAGGAGAGAATTGATAGATAAGTGGATAATCATGGTAAGGGATGAGAAGCTGATCAACTAATCCTTAATCATATTCCTTTAATTCCTTAATAAAGAATAGAAATCCAATGAACTTACCTTGACTTACCATGAGCATATCGTTTCCACCTTATGTATGGATACAAAATGCCATCATATTTTGAGATAGAATTTGAATCATATGATTTCAGTACTGGACTCCAGTGTATAAACTATAAGATGAAGAATTATGGTAGTCGACATGATTCCATGATAATAGTCATTATCAAAAAACAAAGTGCTTGTACTGTTATTTCAGGTAACTTTTCCACCACAAAAATTTCCTCCCTTATGATAGGAGTAAGAGTAGAAATAACACAGGTATTGAACTGTGAATTATATCCCAATGGTAAAAAAATCCAAATCTTGAAATTTTCTACAAAACACATATCTGGTAATAGTTTTTTTAACCAATTAGAGTCCCTGAAATGTTCTCCCATTGAGATATCCAATATCGTGAAAGATACATCTATATGTCCATCACATATGGTCTAAGATCAACATCTGATTATCTTCTCTTTTAGGAGATCAACAGTTAAAGGTAGGTGCATAGTGTATCAATAAATACAGATATCTTCAATTAGAGAATCATCAACTGGTTAGAAGTCTAGTTCTTATCAGGAGAAGAAGTCTTTGTCTAGCTATATACTCTCATCCTTTTATTGAAAACCAAAATTTCGCTGCATTATTCCCACACTTAACTATCTACAACATTTCTACTCCCTATCATACCTACTTAAAAAGAAAATGAATTTCTTTCAAGTATATGTATGTTTCCAATGAAGCCATGTTCGTAACAGAATTGTAAATAAATTCATGCTCAGGTGTAGAATGAAAACTTTAGCATGTACCTGAACATGAAGAACCAACTAATTATTTTGATGAGATGCTATGATTTGTTGAAGAAGGAATATATTTGTTCTCTTGATTCCTGATTGGAACCATTCTTCAAAATAATTGAACCTTGTCAATTCTCCTTGTGCAGTCACTTGCATGCTATGTGAATTTGAAAGAATCCACTTCTCATGATTTTGAATGTTGACTTGTGGAGCTTCAAAGACTCCTACATTTTCCTAAAGACAACAAGGATTTAAATATGAAAGAAATTCTATGATTTCAGGCTCCAAAGTTTCTTCATCTAATGGAGTCTCTTGGTTATTTTTTTGTGTTGCAAGATAACAAGGAAGTACCAATAGGTTTCTCTCCATATCCTACAAATTATCTTGTAGAAACATTCCTTCTTACTCAACAATTCTTTAGAATTATCTTTAATTCTTTCTATGGATGGTGTTGTTGTTGCTTCAAAGTAGGGGAATTCTTCTTATTTGAAAATGAAAATCACACAACTAAAACGAATTCTTGTAGATCACATAAACTAAAAATAATTGTGGAAAAACACACCTTTTAAAACATAATTCACACAACTGAAACTAAAATAAATCCTTGCAAAATTGAATCCAATCACAACTGAAAAAATGAACTTGCACACCTTGCTGAAATGAAATTTGACACTGCTAAAAATAAAGGCACACTTGCATCAAAAGTAATTGTTGAAGTCTAACTGCTTGGAGAATCTTTGGAGGAACCCACTATAGTAGATGCGTAGGTTCTTACCCCTTGTCTTACCATTCCTCCTCCACCTGGACTTCAAAAAACACAACACAACCCCTATTTTCCAATCCTTTTTAGTACCTCCCCGACAACTATGCCAAAATGATGAGCTAATTATATTTCTATAAACAACCTACATAAAATGTCAACCCGAGAAGGTATACTTTGAGGCAATGACACCATATGTGAATAAATGGAGAAAGAATATGACTTCATCTAGTTATCAACAACTCTAATAAATTGATACTAACTCTAAAACCTTCTTTAATAAACTATGAAAAGATTGTATTATCTTTCATAAAAGGAGTACTGAATTCATTTCTATGTATATGCTCTGTTGATAGTCCAATTAGTGCTTGAATTCCTTATCTCTTTCAAGAAAACCATACTCAACATCTTGATATTATACCTTACAGGAAAATGCTTGGAAGGTTATACATATAATCAAATCAAACCATCACTAAACTCTAAACTAAATGTCTTCAAAAGATTACTCCTTCATCAACCATACTTCTAAAGAACTATGAAGCAACTTAATCCACCGTTATTTAATTTCGATGTGCACATCCTTCTAAAAACTATCAGAAATAATCAAACTATTCTTCCACACTTCAATCACCAAATAAAACTTGCAGCAATACTGAAAAGAAATCTACCTCTGTAATTTCAGACTATTTCAACTGTCACACTCACATGACACCTATTTACTTTTGAAATGAAATCAAGAAATTGTTATGATTCATGAAGATAAACTATTATTGCACTCAACTAATTTTGTATCTTAAAGGAATGAAAGCATAATGACATAACTTCAACCTGCTGCCACAAGGAACTTGCAAATATTTAAACTCATACCAGTTAAATAAGCTTATGGAAAAACAATTAGCATGACCTAGGATGAAAACATACCCAAGTTGGGGGCCCTTCTAGACTTAGGATGTACACAGATCTTTGTTACTATCACATAGAACTCATGAAATTTATATTATATTATATAAAACAGTAAACAATGTGATGGATTTTAACAATCAGCCAAATGTTCCTCTGTATATCTATCTATCTATTCCCCTCTATCTATCTATTACATATTATCCCCTTTTTATAATCCAGTCTAAAACAGAGGATCGATCCAAAAATAGATCATCTACTAGCACTAATCATATTCTCCTATATTCTTGTGATGACATGCTATTTATAGGAAAAGTAAATACAATTGTTACATGATTCCACGACCGAAGGCATGGAATTATGCTATTGTTCCATATAAATTTGAAGCGTTAATTAAAAATGGATCTTCCATGCATGATGCTAGGAACCTGTTCTGAAAGGATAAGATCCATCTAAGAACTCCAACAAGCACACTCCAAGTGGTAGAAAATATCCTCAAAAGTCAAAGAATACCAAACCAACGAACCATCCTCTATGTCTTGTGCTCACCTATTCTGGTAGTCAGAGTACTCTGGTTTACTACTAGAATGTCAATACATAGGATATCAGCTACTAGAGTGTCTAAGACTATGTTGTTTCCAAATGATAAAGTAAATCCCTTTGAAATCATCTGCATGGATTCCAAAATCATACTGCAAATCTCAAGTTAGCCTAAATAAACAATCTTCAATCTATTTATTCATTAAAACATAAGAAACACATATTTAAAGACTTCATTAATCACCTGTGGTTTCTTGGAGATAAATAGGATATGGAATAGGTATCCAGAGTTAAAATTGGAAAATTAGTCATAAGGATAGAGACATATAGGAAAACATATATCACAAAAAGAAGCCAAAATAGGAGGCCAACACATACAAATAACTTAGGCAACATAGACTTGATGATAAAAAACATTTGATGCAGGAGGCATCAACAAACTCTCTATAGGGACTAGAAGAGTAACCAGTTAGAGGAGTAAGCTCTAAGTAATGATCTCAACTTCCTAAGGTCATGCTAAACCCAAAATTTGGATGAAAATGGACTCAAAATTTTGTGCTCTATTCAAAGGTGACACGACTGCTATCGATATGAGATAATATTCTTTCTCGCCGATTATTTTTTGGTTTTTTCATAGGAAAATAAATGCTATGATACAGGAGAGGAAATGAGTGTCATGAGTAAGCAAATAGTTCCAAGAAGTGGAACATACCTATTCTCAATGAAAGGAAGTGCATGTAGGGCATGGACACTCAGGGGGATGTCTAAGGGTAGAAGGTGTCAAGTTGCAAAGGATATATGGAAGGCACTTCTTGGATAGTGATGCAAATTGTTGAGGTAATAGGATTATAATGAGAAAGAGGGAACTGAAAATAGGTCCAACAAGGCAAGAAGGATGATGGAATGCCATTACAATTTAACTCCAAAAAAATGTCAGTTTTTGTAGATTTAGTCTCGTAGGCCTAAAAAAGTATAAAATAATACTTAGGAGAACTCTTCTGGCCAATGGTGACTAGAATATTCCTTTCTCATAAGTAGTCTACTTGGTCCAGAAAAGGGTTAAACTTATACCAAATATATGTCCTTTCACATCCATTTAACGAGTGTGAAAGAGACAAGTTCACTCGACAATGTTTTCAGTTTTTCAAGAGTTGGTAAAGAGCTTAACCAAGACTCGAGGGGGACTCCCACGGGTAATGGTTAGAATGATTGTGAGTAATAAAATGGGGATCAAATGCAAATTCATATTGGGACTATAAGGAACTCCCAATCCTATGGAATAACTTTTTCATGGGCACCAAATGACACAAAGGTTCTAACTAGGGCACCCATGTTTGGTAAGTCTCTAGCATTTAATAGTGCAACTTCTAATAGTAGTGAGAAGGTTCTATGTCACTAATAAATGGGTTTGTACCTAGGGTGTATAGATAATGGTCATAGGATGATGCAAGAATGAAAAACGAAATGAAAACCTATCCTATATGCTGGTGAAAGAATATACCTTCTTAAGGCATGAACGGGTGGTAGGACACTGGAAGCCATAAAAAATCCTGGAAAAAATCACTAAAAATCAAGTCTTTCCACTGCTATATTAGTCCATAAGGTAAAAAAATAGTAAAGAACAATAGAAAGTGGGTAAAAAAATTCTATTAATGGTAAAAATAGAACATTTTACTATACCATTTGAGTTTTTTCACCCACATAATGCATTTTAGGCCATTTTCCCCACGATCTTCAAGTGTCTATTATGAGAGCTATGATCAACGGAATCAACAACCATCTGGACCAAGTAAGTTCCAATCCCATCTCCTTCAATTTAAATGGTTTAAATTTTAGTTTTAGGTCCCATTTTTTGAGTATTAGAGGGCGTAACATGGAAACTAGGGTTTAGGTGGGTGGTAGATCATCAGGTTGCGTATACGACCCCATATACACGGGAAAAGCGAATCCTGCAAGCATATATGAAGCCCTATATGTGAGTGTTATCAATTTATCCTGTGTACGAGTTCGTGAACAAGATTTTGAAAGGGGTTTAACTCAAAAAATGGTTTCTCCTTTATAGGATGGTTATTGAATGGAGGGAAAGGGAGAATGAGGAGATAAATGTAGTAGTGTAAAGAGATGCAAGGGCCCAACAAGATTTAAAATGATGTGGCCTTTATAAATTCTTGGCTCTCAAGGGAATGAGAGCTCAGGTGAGGTTACTCCAGTTACTACTAAACTATTGGGATCCAGAGACAAATTCATTCAATATCGATGGGAAACCATTGAGGATTGAAGTGGATGATATATAATTTATCATAGGATTGTATTGCCGAGGTGATGTAGTGAATCTCAAGGCCCAAGGGGATAGGGCTGGTATGAATATGAAGGAGTAAACTTCCATCCACTGTGTTGCAGGAACAAATATATCACGTGAGAAGGTGGAAAGTCAATGGATGACTCACTTCTCTTTATCACACGTGCCAAAGTCCTACAAAAAGGGTAGAACGTCTTGGGTGAAATCCTAGGACATCCCTTAAAGAACCATGTCAGGGCCATCCAAAAAAGAGAAGAATAAAAGAAAAGGTAAACCAATGTTCATAAGAGATATTAGTCCTTGAATCATGCAAAGTAAGTTTTTACTTAAGATATAATCCATGTAAATAATTCACCTAAGTATCACCTTCAAGCATCACATTGTCCTATGACCTCAAGTGAGTTGGAAAGTTTGAATATGAGAAGACCTTCATCCAACCCTGTTAGGTGTAGCAACCGAGGTAGTGAAAGAAAAGACCCAGGCAAAGGGATAACTCCTGAGGGAAACAATGAAAGAAAGAAACCATTCAAGAGTAAGTGTGATAGTGGTATGAATTAAGGCTTAATTCATGTCTTGTGGTGTCATAGAATCCATTTCTATGAGAACCTTTGTAGAGAGAGAAATTTATTTCTCATACACCCTTTCCTCAATAATTTTTTCATTTTGAACCCATTAATTTCCTTTTGATACCCATTTCTTTATTTGCAAGTTCTCTTTATAGGTTTAAAGCTTCATTATTTCATTTTCTTACTAGGATATGGTCTTGTTAATATAATTGTGCATCTAATGCATCAGGACAAGGGGTGATTACCATTAGAGGGGGTAGATATCAAGATGGATTGGGTATTTATAGGTGGCCTTTATCATTTTTTACATAGAATATACATATATTGCAGTTGTGTCAACATCTGGGCCTTCAGACCCTTCTTCTCATCAGAGAATGGACCATGACCCATTAAAAATATTTATTACACTGTGATAGGTTCCAACATGGAATGTGTTAAGTATGGTGGGGAACAAAATGTTACCCTTGTGAGGGCCCCCCATTAGTACCCCTTTTCCTTGGGTGGAGACAACACAAGACTAGGGCAACAAAGTTGAACACCAAGGTGAAACAAGTAAACAAACACAGCTCAACAAGCCAATGATGCATTATCCAACTTTAACCAATGATCCTCATCCAAATTCCCAATAGATTAAGCACAACCCTTTTCATGAAAAAAGGAATAGCATACCTCATGGTGATGTTTGCTTACCATATGCCATACATTGAGTTGTCTGAATGTGATGAACTTGGTTGATCTGTAGCTATAAGCGAAAATATGAGGGGGACTTCTAGGCTACCATCTATGGACAATTTGATCATCATCATGGTCATGACAATTGTCTCCATTGTGGGCCATGAGACATGATCTCCTCTAGCTACCCGTAGGCATGAGGGAGGTAACAATGACCAAGCATGAATTAAATGATTGTGTTATTATTAAACAACCACATATGATATAACCAACCTGTAATCATAATGTTGGATCTGTAAGAAGAAAAGAGAAGCCTCAATTACTAACAACAAAGTCTCAATCACTAACAACATCTCATACATCTTGAAGTGTAGTGGTAAGTTACACATGATGTGTTTTTATTTTCAATTAATTTTGTATTTTTCGAACACAATTAAACCAAACTTGTCCCAACTAGTTCAATTAGGATGTGACAAGATTCATAATTCACTATAAAATGATATAAGACTTAGGTTTAATGATTGAAAGGATTTTGATTTTTGTTTACTTAGAAAGTCGTAGAATGAACATGTTGTGTTTATACATCTTAGAGATTGTGAAGGAACTTCATCTTGGAGTGATTTTATTTTTTTTTGGGTTTGTCATAGAGGTCCAGTTATGATTATAGTTTGGTGTGGGAAAGTTTCATGGTGCCAATAGATGTGTTGAAGATGTTGGAATACAATATCAAGGTAGAAAATATTTTGGAGGATGCAATGGAAATATACAAAGCCAAAAATGTAAGGTATACTCATATTTACATTGTAATTAAATAAGTTGNGGAAAGTTTCATGGTGCCAATAGATGTGTTGAAGATGTTGGAATACAATATCAAGGTAGAAAATATTTTGGAGGATGCAATGGAAATATACAAAGCCAAAAATGTAAGGTATACTCATATTTACATTGTAATTAAATAAGTTGGTGTGAACTAGATTATTACAAGGTTCATTCAGGATTTGATATAGTTTTCATGTTTAGTTGAATGGTGATATTGAAAGCCTTTTCTTTTAATGATTGGATTATTGTACTGGTTCCATCCTAGCCACACTTTCATTGCAAATTGAACCAAGAGAAGAAAGTTGGTATATAACTTCACCTTGTCATGGGGATACATCAACATCATGTATTGTGTTCATGGTATTATAGTACATTTAATTTAGGTGGTGGAATAGGTATATGTAGTAAAGGAATTCTGAGAGAGATCTATATAAATTTGGATTTGATATGATTTTAGGTTTCTAAGGTATACTATGTATCTCTTTAATTCATACAAATGATTAATGTATAAAATATTGGAAATAAAGATATGCAACCTTGAGATTTACAATCTTTGGGTGTACATTAGTTTTATGATTAGTCTACAGGTCTATGCTCACATGATTCTTAATTGATCAAGTGTTAAAATAATTCAATCCATTACAAAGAAATTAATGCATAGTTAAAATTCAATGAAAACCTTCCCATTCATGGTGAGAATGTGGGTGAATAATGAGCATGGATTGTATATTTGAGCCTTGATATTTTCTACCTCAAAATCAAAACCCATGTTTCAGCAGGAGAGTAGTTAAAATTGAATTTATGGTTAAGTGACTTTATGATTGTTTCATAGTTTAATCATACATTTTAACTTAAATTAGGTTCTATCCATTAAGTTTTCGGGTCATTTTATTTATGATTGCAAACTTTAATAGGAAGGTCCTTCAATAGATTAGCTCCATGTTATTAGTTTTGCAAAATTTAATTGAGAGGTCCATTTCCATCAACAGATTAGTCATGATATTGATCTTATCTTGTAAGTTCTAGTATTAGTGCACACTTGTCATGAAAATATCATAATACCAATTCCAAATATCATTGTGCAATATTGCCTTGATCACGTCATGGAATTCTAAAGATTTTTTGTATTATTTTCCTCTGTAGATTCATAATAGAAAACCTTATAGATTTTTCTATGACTATATTAGGTGACTCTAGATATAGAGGCTCTCATTGAATATGATAGGGAGGTCATATGAAATGATTCATAAAGTAAACTCATAACATTTTGGTGCTATGTAGTTGTGGATATAGATCTCTTAAGAGGTATTGTTGAACAAAATTCCCCCCTATTTGTAGCTCTAAGAACTGCATTTTGTAAAACTAGCAATGTTATTGATGTGATTTATTTGGAATGATTATTTTTGTTGTTTTTTTATAAAAATGAATGAATGGATTCCACTCATGTGAGTCGATAAATGGATTTCTGGCATAAACTTATGAAGAATATTTAGGATTTTTTCGTCAATATACCGATGCAAAGAGACAAAAGTTTGTATTTCTGATACAACAACTTCATAGGTAATATGTCGATCCATTCAATGGTTCTCCATTGGACGTATGAGATGATCGCAATGGACTGATAAATCCAATTTGATGACCATAAAAAATATGACTGAGACATAGGTCCATCACTCGTTCGATGACCACTTCATAATGAAAATGGGTTGAAGGCTTCTTCGCACGTCCTATTTTTTTGCGACACAAATTCATTGGTAAGATATCAAAAAAATGGGCCCAATGTACTAGTGATATAAATGGGACCACCCTGAGGTCTCATGCCCACAAGAGTTGAGAGTCATGGTTAGTGTTACAATTGGAGGTTGATTGAGCTTTCCAACAACTCAATTGGTGTCACCCTTCTTGCAATTGATACAATACAAGTGATATAATTTGTATCACAAAACCAACTTTCCATAGTAGTCAACTAATGTGCATTAGGAGTGTTCTAGAGAGATATGAAACACACTTGAAGTGACTGGAGTCAACTGCCACCTAGTCCTACTTAACTGGCCATGCAGACATTAGTTTACTAGCCAATGTTAGGGACGTAACCTCCCTAAACCCTCACATAGGTAGAATAATATAATTCCATGTAATAAAGGCCAATATTAATAAGGCCTAACAATAAGGATGAATAAGTCAAATGTAAGAAGACCTAATCGAAGGTTCTGCTTCTAGAAGGATCTTTCCTAGATTGTTCTTTTGGATAGATAGATTTAGTATAAATAGGAATAGAGGGTATGAGAAATATTCTCTTGGAGATTATTGTAATAGAGGTCTACTCTGCTGGAGGTTTCCCCCTCAAAGAGGAAAGTGAACATTGCTATAATTAATCAAGGTGCTCTTTCTAGTGTTATTATGGTATTATTTTGTTATTGGTTTGGTTATATCATTATTTCTCTACCATTTCTATGCTAAAATCTTTATGTTTTGCATACTATTTTATATCTGGAATACTACAAGTGGTATCAGAGCACCTTCCTCGATAGAAAATTGCGGCTTAAATTTTTTCAGGGTACAGACATATTCCAACGTATTAAATCTACAGAGATATATAATTATGCGCTTAAACCCACGGTCAGGGAGTCATACACACAGGAAATACCAGAGGTAATTAAGCTCACATCTGTTGGTCACCATTATAACCCCTGTTGGTACCTCTTTGAGCGGCAGCGCACTAGACACCATCGGTATATAGATCAATCTATATCTCCTGAAGCCCTCCATAGATAAACCAATTGGTTTCCTGACTGCTATAGTGCCACTGAGAATAACAATCAGGAAGATACTCTCTAGTACCTGGGTAGTCAGGTAGTACGACTAAGGGCATGGTCTATCCTCCTTTGTTGGTGCCCTGAGATATTGGGTTGACTACAACTATTGGACCCCACACGTATATCAAAGAGATATAGAAAAGGGGAAACCATTGTCTGTAGAAACCCTGAATATCCTACCCTTTGGTATGAAAACAAAAAAACTAAAAAGACAAGATCTATTTCTAGGCAATTATGCCTTCTCCATTTTGGTTACGAAATTACTACACATTTCTTCCTATTAATAATTTGGGAATTTCCTCACTGAAGTATAATTCAAGCCAGATTATAACTCTGTAGGAGTATTGTAGCACTCTTTCATACTGTAACGCTCTGATACCATTCTGTAACGCTCCCCAGACCATCATCCAACCCACTGGCCAGACAAACGCTACTTTGCGGAACAACATCATTTTATGCTTAATTAATAACATGCATTTAAACTCAGAGTCAGCACAAAATTGTTGCTGACATAAATAATCCTTGGAATTAACATTCATTCATATGCACAGCAGAATACATGATAAATATAAATACACAGACATGAAACACATAATTAAAACATTATCTGGTACTTATCTTTGAAACGGTGGTAATTCGACCAACCACATGCAGGCCTTCCACGAACCTCCTAGCCTTAGACCACGCTGCTCATCAAGCTCAGCAGTGGGTCACCCCTGAGCTGGGACTAAGCTCTACCCCAAGGTAGGGAATCCTAGGCTAGGCTGAGGTTACAGGGAAAACATCACAGAATGACTGGAAGGATTCTTCCCAGGATGCCATCTTACACCCACTACTCCTGGACTCTCATTCCCCACATGCTTGTTCCGCCCGAGAGTATACACCTTCACAAGAACAGTCCATCGGTGCTACACCTCCCTCTCTGGGTCTCAACAATAGGCCAGATCAGGAAGTCTCAGAGCCTGAAGCTGGTGTTGGACACTCTCTAGAAGAAACCACTTCCCAACAAACTCTCTCACCTGGAGAGAGTTGTTCACAGGCTTGACAACCTGCCTCTTCCAACAACAATCACCTCCCTCACCTGGAAAAAAGTTACACACATGCTAAGCATGAACACCCACTGGCCAGTAAGCCACGCGTAGTCCAGCACGTGGCCACAACAGCCAACTGGGAAAACAGATACGGGCTTCCCAAACAGGCTCAACAATCATGAAATAGACTCACGGTTTTGGTTTCGGGATTGCACAAGGTGTACATAGATTCCACACACATGCTCAAACTGTTCATATAGAGGTTGTACTGGCTATCTCAGAAATCAACACAGGATTTTCGGCTTTCAGGGTTGCACCAGCGTATTCTTGCAGAGTTCAGATGGGACTCACATTCAGACGGTCGATGGTGGAATGGAGGAGGAACCCCCAACACGGCTCATCTCAGCCATTTTATTTGCATGCACCTGGGTTGACACTTGTCACCCATGCAACTACATGCATTCCTTCAACATGCATTCCTTCCATTTGGAAGTTGCTTGTCCTTCCAAAAAGAAATTAGGATAAAACATATTATTCACATGTCTTTTGGAATAATATTAAAATATTAATCCCAAGGACTTAAGCCCCTAGAATTAGCCCCTAGACTCAACACTTAGTCCCTTTTCCCACCTTCCAGCCCCTAATCCCCTACCCACTCTGTGGAATCTTAGTCCCCCATGACTCATTCATCGTGGTCGGTCTGCACGCAACATTGTTTATAATTTTATTAATGTTTTTCATAGATACATGTACAAAATCAGGCTCTTGGCCTTCAACACTTAGGCTCTCTGGCCTAATAATCACATAATCCCACCAGCTTATATTAACTTGGCTCACCATCCTATAAAACATAATTACAATTCATTTCATAAACATGATTTACAATAGGGCTCGACCTTGGGGACATTACAATCCCCCTCCCTTATTTTTTCACTGTCGCCAGTGCAACTTTCACACAGCATCAACAAGATTTCCAAAATCTTAAAAAATATGTGGGTATTACGCCCATATAGCGTCCTCATGCTCCCATGTCATGTCCTCAGGACTGTACCAGGTTCACTGGACCTTTACAAGCTCAATAGCTCGAGTACGAAGCTGTTTTATTTTCTTGTCCAATATGCGCATAGGATGCACTTGCAGGACACCTTTTGGTTCCACCTGAATCATATTCCAATTGATTACATGATTAGCATTAGGTATATATATTTCTGAAGTAATGAAATATGAGACACCTTAGGTACAGTCATGGATGTGGTAATGCTAGCATATATGCAATGTATATATATGTATATACAAACAAATTTAATAACATTAAAACTGTATACAACATACACAACATACACAACATGCAATAAATAGAGAATTGTACTTATCTTTTGAGTGAGAAGACCTTCCACCCTAGATTAGGGCTATGACTCCATCAGGGCAATGGCTTCCCAAGATAGCCATGGTCCACAATCCTTATCCACATGGTCTAGGCCAAGGTACCCGACCTCAATAGCACTCCAACCATTCAAACCTTGGCAGTACTCCAACCAATGGTCTCTCATTCCCCATATGCCTGTCCCACCTAGGAGTATACACCTTCACAAGCATAGTCCATCAGTGCTACACCTCCCTTTCCTTGGGCTTTAGCAACAGGCCGGATTGGAATTCTTAGAGCACCGTGGCTCCAAGAGTTCCAACTGCCTTCTAAGGTTTCCAAGCAACATCTTCCTGAGATACTCATTGTAGCCAACATTTAACTTTTATCAACATCATATCATCTGCATCAACCACATGCAGTTATCCCAAGAGAACATAAAGGAATTCATTTAGGAATTCCAATTAGTTCGAAAGGAAATTCAACTTTTATTCTCAAAACATGACATTCTATTTCATGATTCATCTTGGTTGTTGCCACATTATGAATGCAACCATCCTTGTGATTTTCCACAGGCATCAAACTGCATACAATTTTCCTGCAAGACTTCATCTTGCATACTGCCAACAAATTCTCAGTATTTTCTATACATCATAATTCAACATGTACAACATCTTATGCAATAATCTTTGAATTTCCTACACCTGGCAATTCAATCACAATTACCAAACAACTTGACCAAATAGAATGACTCGTCATTCTATGCATATGCATGTTCATAATTAACAATAGTAAGTTCACTATTTCAATTTTCTGAACATAAAATTCTATGTAGTCTCTATTCCTGTGACTACCTGGCTTGTAACTTTCCTATTGAAATGTTTAACAGTTCTTGAAATGTTCTCAACTTCAGGGGTTAGCAACATTTCAGCTATTAGCATAATTATTTCCATGCAATAATATATATGCATGTACTTACAAAACATATTCAACCATTGCATTTAATATACAATTCTAGCACTCATTATGCATGAGTGCAATTCTCAATGCATTCTTATTCAGCGCACCTTGCATTGAATTACATAATGCTCTCTATCTCAGTCATGTATCTCACCATCCATGAGTTGGAATTCTGGCCAATGTGTTGCCACATTCTCCATACTTGTCATATTCAATGAGGTCTTGGTCTCATACATGACTAGCTTACTGGCATTTATTCCTACAACCCGTTTTTATCTTTAATTCTTTGTTTATTACCCCATAACCAAATTAACATGACATTCTACTATGTCAATGTGTGCATTCAGAAGCTAAAAAGATTTGAATTAATATAGGCCTACATACTTTACCACATCTAGTGGTATGCATTCAATCATATAATCATGTAATTTTTTTAACATATCTTTGGCTGAGGAAATTCTTACCAAAATTTCCTTTCAACAATTATGAAAAAAGAGTGATAAAAATTCATACCTGCATGGCTACCATTAAAAATTATACTACCTGAATATCTGATAGCAGTAGAAGCTTTCATGCTTCTTTTATCAAACTTATAACCAACACTTCAGCTCTGACGCAGACCTCCAACCCTCAGGCCAAGATCTGCACAGGATCGTTCTAAATTCTCCTCGAGCCGAAGCGGCTCCTTTGATTCCCTGCTGGAACCTCCAATGAATCCGATCCACAAGTCCTTCACAAAAACTCGCCCTGTGCAACTTGATGCCAGGTGCAAGCCTCACATTTCCATGCGACCACGACCTTACCTTAGGGCAAGCGCCTCTCGCAACTCGCGAGTTCGTGAGTCGAAGACCCTCAACTCCTCTTTCTCTAGACGCTGATACCCAAGATGTGATATTGGTATGGCTCCTCCTTGTTAGTGCCTTCCACACATAACCACTAGCTAGGGCTAAGTTCTAGCACTACTCCCAACTCGCGACTTCGTGAGTTGGAGTGTTGAGCCCTCATTCTCCTCCTTTGTGAATCCCTAAGACATGAAAGTCAACGATGAGTTGACTGCTTTCTAGGTGACGTGTGTCCAACACCTGTCACCTGCTTCCCCTTTCTCTTGGTGCTTATTGTTACGCCACCTGTCAACCACACGGTCCCCACCTAATGGATGTGCCACATGTTCTACGAGCCCTTGATGCTCGACACTTCATGACCTCGCAGTCAAAAAGAATTTCTTTCAACCCCCGAACCCCCGATACGCGATACCACACGGAGGTTATGATCCAACGGTTCTCCCATGGCTTAGATCCAATAGTTTGGATCTCCTTCCCTTCTCCTCATGACTCGAGACTTCGCAGAACCAATAATTTGTTCTACCCTCTGAACTCACGAACCCCGAATTCACAATTTCTTGAATGAGATCAGCGGTTGTCGTTGACCTGGATCTGATGGTCACTATCCTTTATGAGCTTCAGAGTATCGGAAGATACTCGGCCTTAATCCCCTCACTGCTCTGCAAGATCCAATGACTCTCACAACTTCATCACTTCCTCCACAAAGTGTCTCCATCGTCCATACGACTCCTCTCCTTTGCGACCTCCCAGAGGTTAAACTCCGTGGGCCTTCCTTCAGATCCAATGACTATTGATTCTTTGCCCTAGATCTGATGACCCAGATCTCTTCCTCTCCAGCTGATCTAATGACAGCTATGATCCCTCCTAAGCTTTAGAACTTATTCCTTCCCCTTGGAATATTTTCCCAAGTTTCAAAGGCCTCGACCTTCACTTCCCCTGTGAGCTCAATTCCTTTGAATCTCGCCTGTATTCTAGGAATGTTGTCCCTCCTGAGCTTTGTCGACTATGAAACCTCAAAGGGTTTCTTGACCTCCTGCTCCTCTTTGTTGTTACTCTGTGCACAATAGCACTGTTCTTCCTGAGTTTTGGAACTTGAACCTATAAGGGATTCAACCCTTGCCTTCTCCTTCAAATGGAGATTGGTGCCCTTTGGCAACTTCTTTCTCAAGCACGCTTTGCTGAGCCTACAGGGTGTTCAATAACCCTGTGAGTGTCTTCTTGTGACACTTCTCCTATCTCAGAACTCGAAAGAGTTCCTTCTGTGCACGCTTGCACCAACTCGATGCCCTTCCTAGCAAATTTCTCCAGAATCCTCAGTGACTCTGTCTTCTCACTGAAATCAAAATAGATTTCTCCTCAATGTATCATGTGCATTTTCTCAATGCCCTCTTGGCAGAGTCTCACAGAATTCTCAAAAATTTTGTCTTCCTTCTCGACACTTCTCCTTCCTCTGATCTCAGAATAGAGTTCCTCTGTGCACTCTATGCACTTGCTCAATGCCCTCCTGGTAGAGCTTCCATATAACCCTCAGTGATTCTGTTTTCTCCATGCTTTCCTCTACACATTCTTACCTCCAAGGATTCCTACTGTCTGTTCAGGTTCTCAATGGCTTCTTTCCAAATATCTTGGTGTCAATTCTTCTAGACTTGACTTCCTCCCTAACTTGAAGTATTTCAAATATTTCAAAGGCTTCGATGGTGTTTTCCAAAAGAATTTATGGTGCCCTCCTAGAACCCTCTACGCTCGTCTCCTTGAGTCTTTCAAACTTAAAACAAGTTCCCTCTATAAGCACTCCTTGTGCTGGATATGCACACTCTACATACAAAAGTTCTACGCTATCTCTTCTAAGCTTCATTTTCTGAACTAGAATCATTATGTGTCTCTTCCATTTCTTTGCACTATGTGGAAATTCAAATCAGTTCTGGCACTCATCAACCTTCTACAATAAAAATGCACAGACGACTAGAATTTGTGCCTTCGTTTCTTGACAATTCCTTTATCATTCATAAACAATCTTAAGAAAATGTTTCAATTTAAAAAAAAAATTGAGCTTTGCCTAGCTCTGTACTTTTGGGTGATAGCTCCCTCTTTCTTAGTCCCTACCCACGTGACCAAGGATCGTGGCCAAGTTCTAGACTACTAGGTGCTACTTGGGTCTTCGGCCTTCGAAGAGTTTAAGGCACACACAACGATCTCCCGGAGTTCCGACTTACTGAATTCACGTAAATCAGGTGGATCGATTGTCTATGTTTACCCAACATCCAATGGTTAAAATCCATTGTGGTTCTTCCATCTTCGAAGATTTTAGGACTTCGGGACTTTAGGTTTCAGGGTTTCGGTCCTCGAAGCTCTCATACTCGCTTCCCTCTCCAACCCGCGAAATCCAAAATTCTATTTCCCTTACCCTCCGGGTCCATAGAGAACAACTGTCTCCCACATCCACCGTGGCAAGTGGCACATTCAGGAGGGTCCACGTCACCTTCAGTGACATCATCGGGTCCCACCACTCGCTTTTCTTCTTGACCCACTGGCACGTAGTACACACCCATGTGTCCATGTCCATTCCAAGTGAAATCCAACGGTTATACCTCTCTCAGATCCACAGCGTAGATGATTTCATTGTTTCGGGCATCGGGTTTCGTGCATCCACATAAAGTCACCCATTCTGTTTGTCGAATTCCTGAAATTACTGTCTACTCTTCCACTTGATCCAATGGTCAAGTTCCTCTCTTACGATCTACGGTGTAGATCGTTTCAGAATTTTGGGTTTCGCTATTTCGCGACTTGTGAAAACAAGGTTCTTCCCCTTTGGTTTCCCAGGTGCCAAAATACCGTCCAGCAGCCACGTGTCCCCCCTGATGGATGGTCCCGACAAATTCATGATTTTGCGTATCGCGATTTTCACATTCCTGTGCATCTCGAAAGGGTTTTTAAACCTTGTGCACATTTTCCAGATCTAACGGTCACGAGGGTTCTCCTTTTTTTGAACAGATCCTATGGCTCCAATACTTCTGGTGTGGAGTTCTCTCTCTCCCTGTGGCCATATCCCACACCCGCTGCAGTTTCATAACATTGCTACACCTCCTGAGCTTGGTAACATGGTCAAGTAACTCCTTGACACTCATGAGCATTCAAAGGTCTGAAATTGGTCCTCTAGAAACAATTTATCCTCAAACCCTCGGTCCAAAGACCACTCAACTGGCCCATCTAGGCTCAGCGTCGAAACCTTGGCTCTGATACCATTTTGTAGCACTCTTTCATACTGTAATGATTTGATACCATTCTGTAACACTCCCCTGGTCATCATCCAACCCACTGTCCGGGCAGACGCTACTTTGCGGAACAACATCATTTTATGCTTAATTAATAACATGCATTTAAAACAGGTTAAACACATTTAAACTCAAATTCAACACAAAATTACTGCTGACATAAATAATCCCTGGAATTAACATTCGTTCATATGCACAGCAGAATACATGATAAATATAAATACACAGACATGCAACACATAATTAAAACATCGTCTGGTACTTATCTTTGAAATGATGGTAATTCCACCAACCACATGCAGGCCTTCCACAAACCTCCCAGCCTTCGACCACGCTGCTCATCAAGCTCAGTAGTGGGTCACCCCAGAGCTGGGACTAAGCTCCACCCCAAGGTAAGGAATCCTAGGATAGGCTGAGGTTACAGGGAAAATATCACAGAATGACTGGAAGGATTCTTCCCAGGATGCCATCTTACGCCCACTACTCCCAGCCTCTCATTCCCCACATGATTGTTCTTCCCAGGAGTATACACCTTCACAAGCACAGTCCATCGGTGCTACACCTCCCTCTCTGGGTCTCAGCAATAGGTTGGATCAGGAAGTCTCAGAGACTAAAGCTGGTGCTGGACACTCTCTGGAAGAAACCACTTCCCAACAAACTCTATCACCTAGAGAGAGTTGTTCACATTCCTGACAACCTGCCTCTTCCAACAACAATCACCTCCCTCACCTGGAGAGAGGTTACGCATAGGCTAAGCAAGAACTCACACTGGCTAGTACGCCATGCGTAGTCCAACACTGCATGGCCACAACAACCAACTAAGAAAACAGACACGGGCTTCCCAAACAGGCTCATAAATCACGAAATAGACTCATGGTTTTGGTTTCGGGATTGCACAAGGTGTACAGAGATTCCACGCACAAGCTCAAATTGTTCAGACAGAGGTTGTACCATCTATCTCATAAATCAACATAGGCTTTTCAGCTTTTAGGGTTTCACCAGTGTATTCTTGCAGAGTTCAGACAGGACTCACGTTCAAACGGTCGACGGTGGAATGGAGGAGGAACCCCCAACACAGCTCATCTCAACCATTTTATTTTCATGCACCTAGGTTGACACTTGTCACCCATGCAACTGCACGCGTTCCTTCCATTTGGAAGTTGCTTGTCCTTCCAAAAAGAACTTAGGATAAAACATATTATTCACATGTCATTTGGAATAATATTAAAATATTATTCCCAAGGACTTAAGCCCCTAGGCTTAGCCCCTAGCCTCAACACTTAGTCCCTTTCCCCACCTTCCAGCCCCTAATCCCTTTCCCACTCTGTGGAATCTTAGTCTCCCATCACTCATTCATTATGGTCGGTCTGCATGTAGCGATGTTTATAATTTTATTAATGTTCATGTACAAAATCAGGCTCTTGGCCTTCAACACTTAGGCTCTCTGGCCTAATAATCACATAATCCCACCAACTTATATTAACTTGGCTCACTAGCCTATAAAACATAATTACAATTAATTTCATAAACATGATTTACAATAGGGCTCATCCTTGGGGACATTACAAGTATAGTGGTCCCGGTGACACACTTATTTGGGACCTGTCCTACTGGGTTCCTATCTTCACCCCGATTCGAGTGATACCTATCATTTTTAACACATTTTTTTGGTGGACCTAACCCTTCTTCGACACCCTTATTTGGCCCCTACCCCATTGGATCATCCTTTTTGTCTTGATTGCATTGATACCTATCATTTGACACCCTTCTTCTCAGTGGTCCCACCCACCCATCTAGACCCCTTTTGTCTCCCCTGTACCATTTTTCTGCCCATTTTTCCAAATGGCTACCACAAGAGCCCAATAACTCAATACCTTGATTGCTGACACCCACCATAACTAGGAAGACATTAAGAATATCAATGCCAACCTTAAATCAATCAATTTGGCTATTGATATCCTCAATGAAAAATGTTCCTACATAAAATACCTCAAAGACCTCAAATCCACCTTTGAACACTTCATGGGTTGTTCCCAAAACCCTTCCTCTTCTAAACAACCCTCTTATCAGGATGACCATGAATATTCCTATTACCAAGGTCCTCATACTACCCACTTTTCTCGAGACCTCCACCCTCCCAGAATTGAGGTGAACAAATTTGATGGATCAAATCCCATAGGCTGGGTCACCCAAATGAAACATTATTTCTCTTTGCATGGAATTACTAATGATTTATCCAAGCTCCGTTATGGTGTCCTACATCTGGATCCAGAGCGATGGAAATGGTGGCAATGGAAAAAAAAGGCATGCCAAGGGTATGTTTCTTGGACACAGTTTGTGGTCAAACTTTATGACTGCTTTGACTCTGACACCCACCATTTAGGTTGTTTGACCAAGTTAAAGCAGTCTAGGACAATGGAAGAATTTATTGTCACATTTGAGAACTTTAATTTCATAACAGAGGGCATGTAAGATGATTTATTTATGGAATTCCTTATCAGTGGCCTCAAATGATTTGGATTATATGAGAAGAATGAAATGAATATAGATTATTAATAGGTGATTAACACAAAATAACAGAGATACAGTAAAACTAGTTTTCTATTCAATAACGAAATAAGATGAAACTGTAAAATGCTGCGGAAACAAGCTTGCTGGAATGGTGGTGGCTTATCTCTGAGAAGAGATGTGATGGCAGTGCGCATTCGCAAGAAGAAGGTTACAATGAGGCTCTGAAGGCCTTTTTACAATAAGAAAGAATTTCAAAAACCCTAGACATTCAAAAACCTAACCCTAGGAGATGAAGTGCCAAAAGTCATGTGGGCCCCGTTTGGGTAAGTTGGTACATGAACTTCCCGGGGTCATAACTTTTGTATACGATCTCCGTTTTAGGAGTGTGATAGCCCATTGGAAAGGTATCGTCGAGGATATTCATTTTGGGGGCTCAATCATTCCTTTCACTATAATTGAGAAGCTTGATCCTGAAAAACCTTCATTTAGGCCCTCAAAATAGCCCCAGAAGTTAAAACTACTAAAAATAGTAAATTGCCAAAATTGTCAGAAAATTGTTTTGAGCCAGTTGGAAAAGGTGGGTGGCCACTGATATCCATATGGATCATAAAATATGAAATTTGTGCCCATTTTCTCATGCCACACCCCCAGACTTGGTTGGAAGCTACCCAACGAACCAAGGAATCACAATAGATTGTATCCTCCCAGACCTGTAAACCATCCTTTCCTTCTTTCCCTAAACCCACCAATTATGCCCCTTCTGCAACTCCCCTCAAGATACATAAATTAACTAGGGCTGAAATGGTTGAATGACAACTCAAGGGTCTTTGTTATAATTGTGATGACAAATATTTTACTGGTCACAAGTGTAAGGAACATAAGATTTTTATGGTTGTGATTGAGGATATTTCTGAAGAAGATGTTGTTGTTCCTCCTATGGATTAAATACCACCACCCTCTGATCTGACCCCACCCTATGATCCACCAAACATTGACCCGGTGATTTCACTTAATGACCTTACTAGCTTCTCTACTCCCAGACTCTCAAATTAATTTGTTACATCAAAAATAGGAAATTCATCATCCTTGTGGACAGTGGTAGCACCCATAATTTTATTCATCGTTGTGTTTCCCAAGAAGTCAATTGTTACATCCATGTCGTCAATAATTTTCAAATCATGATTGCTTATGGAGGTTTCATGAAATGTGGGGGAAGATGTGAAAATGTGTGACTCCAAATTGGTCAGTATCACCTGAAATACCATATGTTTTCTATAGACATGGGAGGTTGTGACATTGTTCTTGGCATTGAATGGTTACCCACTCTAAGCCCCATTCTCATGGATTTTAAGGAATTAACCATGCCATTCCAACAGGAGGGAAAACAATATAATTTCCAAGGAATCACAACAAGCTCCCCTGAGAGCATTAGTTCTCATCGCATGGAAAACATCCTCAAAAAATTTCATTTGGGAATTATAGCCCAACTCCAGTCCATTCATGTTGTTGATACACCTTATTTTCATCCCGACCTCCAATCTATCCTTTCCTGCCACCAATTTGTTTTTACCACTCCTAAAGAACATCCCCCTTCCCATGGAGTCCATGATCATTCCATCCCTCTCATCCCAGGAATTCCTCCTCCCAGTGTTCGTCCTTATCGTCATCCCTTTCCCTAGAAGAATGAAATTGAGAAAATTGTTCATTAATTACTAGAAGTCGATGTTATCCGTCCCAATACTATCCCCTATTATTCCCCTCTGGTCATGGTACTCAAGAAACACGGTACTTGACGCATGTGTCCTGATTTCTTCACCCTCAACAAACTCACAATCAAAGAAAAATTCCCCATTCCTGTCATTGATGACCTCTTGGATGAATTGAGAGTTGTTGTTGGCCCTTGACCAAGTTTTGGGAGATTCTTGGTCATGTTGACCTATTTTGGGACTTTCACAACTTGGCGAAGACAGAGTGCAAGACGAAGAAGAGATCGTGGGATGTCGGCCCCTTTTTGGGTCCTTTTGTGGATTTGGGAATATGTAATAGGTATGGGATGTCGGCCCATGGGTTTACCCATGTGTTAGGCCTATTTTGTAAAGTATAAATAGATGTCTAGGCAATGTAAGGAGGGGGTAATAGGCATCTATGTGATGTGAGGCCAACAATCTAAGTGCTAAGTGCAAGTATGATTTGTAGATGCTCTGTGCATATTGTGAGACACCGTAGAGCTAAGTGCAAGTGGTTGTAACAGATTGTGAAAGGCTTTGTGCTAGAACTAGCTCGGGGAAGGAGGATCTGGAAAGGTGCGCACGGATCTCCTGTCCTATGCAGAGTAGGGTTTTTGTGGATCTGTGCATGTAGATGATTGATTGAATCTAATAAAGAAGAAGAGTTGGTGGATGTAGCCTTAGGGTGGGGTGAACCATGTAAATACTATGTTATTCTTCTCTGTGCGATGTTTTGATGTATTTATGTGTTATTTGCTAAGTGTTGATATAGATAGATAGATAGATCTGTTGGTGCTTTGTGCTTATGATGAATCTAGATGTTTGAACTGATATAGGTGAATGTTCTTAGTGCTTGAATCTACTAGATCTGATCCATTTCTTTATGATAAGTGCTTAAATACATTAGATCTCGGTGAATGTTGCAATGCTCTGTTTTATCGATGAAGTAGACATTGGTTAAATAATAACGAATTGATGTTGCTAGGTTCTCTATTAAGTATTGTAATCATAGATCTATGTCCCAGATAAGGTTACAGACACCTGAGTCCTGCAAGAACCCCTGCCTCTACCTCGGGTGAGACTTCATCTACTTCGTAGGTGTTGTCGAAAGGGCTGGTAGTTAGGGTTTTTTTGGTGCAATGTTGTAGCGTTGAACCCTGGGTCTACCCCTGTGCCAACAAATGGTTCCGTTGTCGGGACCCTGAAACTGTGATTGCTAGCAACTGAGGAAGAAGAAGCTATGTGCAAAGATCCAACCTAAAATTGTGAAAGCTTTGTGTGTAGATCTGTTGCTCTAGTGCACAATACTCTACCTAGTTTGACAAGCTCTGTGCTAAGGAAAATTAGTTTGATCTGAAGAAAAGAGGTAAGATTTGAAATCTTCGTGCTCTGAGAAAGGTAAAAGTGAGAATTTTTTATTAAAAGAGGTAAGATCTAAAATCTTTGTGGTCTGATAAAGGTAAGAATATTGAAAAGTTATAGATCTGGAAGATTTGTGCTCTATAGAAGTAATATTGATCCAGGTGGATATCGGTGGCCACCCACCTTTTCCGACTGGCTCAAAACTGTTTTCTGGCAATTCTGGCAATTTACTATTTTTAGCAGGTTTTAACTTCCGGGGCCATTTTGAGGGCCTAAATGAAGGTTTTTTGAGATCGAGGTTCTCAATGATAGTCAAAGGCATGATTGAGCCCCCAAAATGAATCTCCTCGACGATACCTTTCCAACGAGCTATCACGTGCCTAAAACAGAGATCGTATGCAAAAGTTACGACCCCGGGAAGTTGATGTACTCACTTACCCAAACGGGGCCCACATGACTTTTGATGCTTCATCTCCTAGGGTTAGGTTTTTGGATGTCTAAGACTTTGGCATTATCGTTTATTGTAAAAAAGCCTTCAGAGCCTCATTGTAATCATCTTCTTGCGAATGTGAGTAGCCATCACATCTCTTCTCAGAGATAAGCTGCCACCATTCTAGCGAGTCTTTCACTCTGTATTTTTACAGTCTCTGTACATTTCTTTGATTAATAGAAATCGTGTATTACTGTATATCTATGTTTATGGTTGCATCTCTAATACATTTCTGTTATATTATTGAATATCTGCCATATCTCTGTGCATTTCTTTATTATATCTCCACTCTCATTTCGTGCCGAAAATAATCCGGATCAAATATAAGTGGAAATTTTTGTTTTAGCAGTATGGATCTAGGTATGTTTGATAGATTCTATCCTATCTTCAAAACTAGGTTATTAATAGATGAAATAAGATTTGATATGAGTAGATCTGATAAGAATAATGAAAAATATGTTATACCTATGCATAGAAAGAATGTTTGGACTAATAAGCGTATGCAAGACCCTAGAGAGAAATGTTTGCAGGTTAGTTTCTATGATCCTAGCATGAAGAACAAGAAAGGCTAGGGATCATTTAAAAGAAAGAGAGGATTGACCCTCTGTTACAGTTTCAAAAAACTGGGACATCTTGCTAAGGAATGCCCTGTGAGAAAACCTAGTTGTCTTTGTTGTAAAGCTATGAACCATGAAGTATTGGATTTCCCTAGAATGATTTCTAAGGTTGAAATAATGAATATGAATCAAGAAAACCCTAAGGCAGATCCAGAAACGAATATTATGATAGAGTCCTAGAAATAATCAGAGAAAGTATTGCTACAGATGAAAGAAACCCTGAATGACCACCGACATGTCAGATTATCAGAGATCTTCAAAGAAAAATAATGCCTTGAATAAAGAATAAGAGACTTCGACATTGGCTATGTTCTAGATGAGGAAACAATGGTGAATATTATGACAGAGAGAACCTGGGAAGCTATAGGGAGGCCTGCTATGATTCCTTCCTTAGGAGGAATATGACTATTTCAAGGAAAGTTGATAAACCTATGTGGAAATCTCTCCCGGATACCTATGAATGCCAATGGAACTTCGACAGAGGAAGATTTTGAGATTATTAGATTTATTGAGAACAATTCCCATTTACCATGCTATTAGGAAAAACTTGGATTGAAAGAGATCAGGCCAGAAGGCAAGAAGAAGAAGAAGATTTAGAGAAGAAGAAGCAAGAGTTAAAAGAATTCATGACTAGAAGGATCACACACTTGATTGAAGAACATAACAATAGATCGAATCTATTTAACATAAGAGACCCAGATCTCGAAGTTGCAAGAACACTAGAAGACCCACAGAAGATTAAAGTACCTATTCCAGATAAAGAAGAAGGATCACCCTCGAATCTTAGAAAAGAATCTCAACAACGCGAAGTAACTATGGCAAAAGAAGATAAGAATCAGAACGGAAAAGGGCCTACTGAGAAGAAGCTTGTTGGGAAGAAGGCTAGAAAGCTAAGTAATAAGATAGCTAAGATCGATAAGTTGCATAAGGTTCCAAAGGGAACCCCGCAAAAGGAAAATTTTCACAATTGGAGCTTTGTCGGGATATCAGAATAGCGACACATGGCACTTCGCCATGATGAAGAAATATAGTCGTTGAGGACATTATAACCATTAGACCAACACACCAAATGGGCATAAAGACATTTATGGATAGACAACTCACCATCCGATCATTGGGACTGCACCATAACGGACAAAGCAGAGTTAATGAAGGCTTCATACCCATTGCAAGTGACCCATTGCCAAGTTACCTGTTTATCTCGTTGCACCATGCACCAAGAACTCTTTTTCCAATCATGAATTTGAGCTCGCAAACTTGTTGATTATATACAATTATCATCGTTCTCTTGCTCTTTGTCCCATTATTGTGTCTAAGGTACCTTCTGAACCCGAGATTGTTCACCCCGAGTGTGTATGTTAGATGAGTTGAGCGCTGCCGAGAAAGTTGTTGAAGAATTTTTTATCGACCTCGTGACTGAGAGAGTCATGTCGATGTCTACAGTTGTACAAGCATCATCGACGAGAGGACTACCAGCCTCTCCGTCTACTGCTCACAAAGCCAGACCATCCTGACCATTAGATGAAAAGCGAATCAAGAACAGGGATGATCTAGTGAATGCCAAATTGATCCCGAGTATATTACCCACCTATATTCCACCTATAAGAAGTGCAATAAATTGATACAGTGTGCCCATATATTTTGAATACACCTTGGTTATGACATACCTCCCGAAGGGGATATGCGCAGTTCAAGAAGACCAAGATAAAATTGCAGTGTTGAAGTTTAGCGACTTCAACCTTGGAGATCGCAAAGTCTATAACAGGCTCTCCCCACATAAGTACCTGACCAGAACTAAGGGGAAGAATTCAAATATAATCCCCTATTCATGGACTATGAACCTTGCTCAGTTCACCCTATTGAACGTCATGAAGATTCCTCACTTCAGACGAAACCAGGAGGTGAATGCATGTGTCAAGCTACTGTTGTCTTGTTACCATGGAAGTTATTTATGGCTAAACCGTTGCATAACATTTGATCTAACACTGATCAATCAGATCATGGGCTTGAGTATGCAAGGACCTAATCCTCAAGAGTTTTACCCTGAAAAAGCCATGGATCGCGCTCTAGCACATAATATCGAGGACGCTTATGGCGATGTCGAGAAGGACACACGAGTCTACAAGGTAGCCTATATCTAGATTGGAGCAGTGCACCTCGCCTGTCAATTGATTGCAAGGAAGTTAGTACGAAAGAACCTACCTACCCAAGTCATTGATTTTGTGGTCGACCTCGCAGGGAAGTGTGTGGAAGGTCTTTAGATGAACTAGGCGAAGTACCTAGTGAACCAGTTGGAACTCGTCTGTAGAGAAGAACAAGATCAAGGATATGAATTTCATTCCAGCTGGCTCTTGATACTTATAGATTTTATTTCCTAGGAGATGTCAGAAGGTACGAACTTCCCGGACATCGAGCCTTTTGAACTGCTGGCTGCGAAGTTCAGTACACTGTGGTACTCAAACGACATGAATAAAAAGTGGCAATAAAATGTTGTTTTTCATACCTACTACAATCAGCTGAAGATATCCATATAGTTGGAGCCTCGCATGACTCCGAACACTCTACACCAATTTTTTCCTTTGATGAAGTTCAACGCAGATCGACATTTTATTTACATCATAGTGCGCGCCGATGAACACAAGTGAAAACTTCAATCCTATTATAAGTTGACAAAGGAGGACTTGGAGGAGATCACAAAGGATTGTTCAACAAACCTCCTTATTCCAGTAGACCCTACAAAGATATCTGACATCGACAACTCGGAAACTATGCAGGATACACCCGGACCAAGCAGAACAAAAAAGACCGAATAAGTACAAGAGATAGACAATGCATCCATAAAGACTGCTTCCATATCACCAGAGAAAGGAGGTGATGGCAAAGAGTTGAATGACAAAGAAGTCAAAAAGAAGAAAGGAGATGAGGTTGATCCCCTGAAGAAGAGGAAAGGTTCACCTCTGAAACCTTCCCCCCAGAAGAAAGCGAAGGCCACCATGACCAAGATGCAGACCGTCCTCACCACCGATGACTTCGACTTCCTCATAGTAGCCCTACAAGATGCTTCGTTGGAAATAACAGAGAAAAAAGAAGCAAAGAAAGAGGAGATGTATGATTGAATTGAGACTGAACTCTAAGGGGTACAGTAGGCCCTACAGTCCAGTCGCGCAATCTCCACTACGCCAGGAGAACCAACATTGGGAGATGAGCCATCTCAACTCCACTGCCTAGCCAATACAGTTGAAGCTCTCCTTCGACAAGCACATGAAGAAACATAGCAAGCCACCCAGGCTTTGACACAAGTACAAGGAGTACTCGTCAAGCAACACAGTGATGTAAAATAGGAAAATATTTCCCTCCAAGGGAAGTTTGATGAAGAAAAATCACAACTACAGCAAGAAAAGGAACATTTTCTCGCAGAGTAACTCTAAGTAAAAGAGGCGGTCAACAGAGTACTTTTCTCTCTGACAGTCTTATAAATCAAGGCAGAAGATCGAGTTACACAGTAGGTGAACCAACTCACAGAAGCCGTCCAACATCTACAACAACGCATAGCAAATTTGGAGCTACGCACTGTACCTAAGACCCTACAAGATGTAAGAGACCAAAGAGAAGCAACCACCCAGAGCGCAGTTGAAAGGCTAAAGGCTCTTACCCTAGAATGCAAGGAACTTACCAATCGTAGTGCATAGACCTATGAACAACTCACAGAGAACCCAAAATTGAAGGCACTAGAGTTGCAGCTCCAAAAGGTGAAGCATCAAGCCGAAAAGATATAGGCGCAGTTGAAGTCCCTGTCAGCTGTGGAAAGAATGAAGCACTCCCAAGAGAAATGCACTACACAACAACATATCCATACTATCCAGAGAAGAGTTATGGAAGTAACTCAGAGGCTCCAACCCATACAAGACAAGGCCTATCAGTTGTTTACAAAGGTAGAAGGCCAAGGAGCAGAGCTAGAGCAGATTGTCACTATAGCCGAACAACGTTTAGAGGGACCTATCAATGATGCATTTATCCAAGAGTTCATTGAACAAGATTCCACAGCACAACAACAAGTCGAAGCAGCTCGAGCCAAGCTCGAGGCATTTGAAGCAAAGCTAGTTTGACCAGAGTGACTTGGGATGAGTTACAGGTGAGTGTTGGGGGCATGTTGGCCCTTAACCAAGTTTTGGGAGATTCTTGGTCATGTTTACCTATTTTGTGACTTTGACAGCCTGTCAAAGACGGAGCGCAAGTCAAAGCAGAGATCGCGGGATCTTGGCCCCTTTTTGGGTCATTTTTGGGACTTGGGAATATGTAACGGGTATGGGATGTCGACCCATGGGTTTACCCATGTTTAGGCCTATTTTGTAAAGTATAAACAGATGTCTAGGCAATTTAAGGAGGGGGGAATAGGCATCTATGTGATGTGAGGCCAACAAGCTAAGTGCTAAGTGCAAGTATGATTTGTCGATGCTCTGTGCATATTGTGAGAGACCGTAGAGCTAAGTGCAATTGGTTGTAACAGACTGTGAAAGGCTTTGTGCTAGACCTAGCTCAGGGAAGGAGGATCTGGCGAGGTGCGCGTAGATCTCCTGTCCTATGTGGAGTAGGGTTTTTGTGGCTCTGTGCATGTAGATGATTGATTGAAGCTAATAAAGAAGAAGAGTTGGTGGACATAGCCCCAGGGTGGGGGTGAACCATGTAAATACTTTGTTATTCTTCTTTGTGTGATGTTTTGATGTATTTATGTGTTATTTGCTAAGTGCTGATATAGATAGATAGATAGATATGTTGGTGCTTTGTGCTTATGATGAATCTGGATGTTAGAACTGATATAGGTGAATGTGCTTAGTGCTTGAATCTACTAGATCTGATCCAATTCTTTATGCTAAGTTCTTAAATACATTTGATCTAGGTGAATGCTGCAATTCTCTGTTTTATCTACGAAGTAGACATTGGTGAAATAATAATGAGCTAACGGTGCTATGTTCTCTATTAAGTATTGTAATCAAAGATCTATGTCCCAACTAAGGTTGCAGACACCTGATTCCTGCAACCACCCTACCTCTACCTCGGGTGAGACTTCATTTTCTTTGTAGGTGTTGCCGAAAGGGCCGATAGTTATGGTTTTGTTGGTGCATTGTTGTAGCGTGGAACCCTAGGTCTACCCTTGTGCCAATAGCTTCTCAATAATTCACCAAACTAGATATGCATTTTGGCTACCACCAGATCCGTATGAAAGACAAAGACATTCCCAAAAATGCATCTCACACTCATGAGGGTCAATATGAATTATTGGTAATGCCCTTTGGATTGTGTAATGCTCCTTCCACTTTCCAAAGTCTTATGAATCATGTCTTCTGTCCTTTTATCCATCATTTTGTCTTAGTTTTCTTTGATGATATTCTCATCTATAGTAAAATTTGGCAATCCCATCTCTCCCATGTGAATCAAGTTCTCCATTTACTCTCTAAGAACCAACTTTTCCTCAAACAATCTAAATCTATCTTTGGTTCCTTAGAATTTGAATACCTGGGTCATGTTGTAGGAAAGGATGGTGTCCGAGTGGATCCTAAGAAAATTGAATCTATACAGTATTGGTCTCGCCCTAAAACTCTTAAGAGATTGCATGGTTGTTTGGGTTTAACGAGCTATTATAGGAAGTTTGTTCGGAATTATGGAAAAAATGGATCTCCTCTCACTTGTCTCCTTAAAGAGAATACTTTCACTTGGAATTTAGCTGTGGATCATGCCTTCCAAGACTTTAAATATGCTATGTGCTCGACCATTGTCCTAGCACTTCCAGACTTCACAAATCCATTCATATTGGAATTTGATGCTTTTGGGAAAGGAATTGGAGTCGTTATCATGCAAGATGGAAATCCTTTGGCCTTCACTAGAAAACATATTTTTTAGCGACATTTGGGCCAATCCATTTATGAAAAGGAAATCTTATCTATTTTTCATGTTGTGGATATCTTGCATCCTTATTTATTGGGTTAACAATTCCAAATCAAAATTGATCATCAGAGCCCTAAGTATTTCCTGGAACAATGAATTTCATCCTTGGCGCAAAAAAAATGGGTGACCAAGCTATTTCGTTATGATTATGAGATCATTTACAAGAAGGGAAAGGAAAATTTCGTGGTCGATTCTCTTTCCCAAAAATATGTAGAAGACAGGTCCCTTTTCTCCCTCTACTTCATTATATTAGATTGGATCCACGATGTTCGTCAGGAATAGGTGCAAGACCCCAAAATTTCTCACATGATTCACCAATTGCAACATAATTCTTCAGTTTCTCCAAGGTACTCTTGGCACAATGAAGAGCTTCGCTACAAAGGTCATTTGTATTTATGCAAGCAATCACAACTTAAATCCATAGTTCTTTTTGAACTTCATGCCTCACCCACAGCTCGACATTCAGGGTTTACCAAAACTTATGAACGGCTCAAATGTTCTTTTTTCTGGGATGGTATGAAACAAGACGTATGCACCTTTATGGCTGAATGTGAGGTCTTCCAATGCAACAAGGGAGAAAATGTCAAAGCTCTAGGCACACTCGAACCGCTTCTGATTCCTCTTGCTATTTGGAAAGATATTTCTATGGATTTCATTGTGGGCTTACCTAAATTGGGCAATAAGTTAGTCATCATGGTGGTTGTATATCATCTCTCCAAATATGCTCCATTGTTTTCTCTTCAACACCCATTCAAAGCCGTCATAGTGGATAAGATATTCATGGATAATGTCTTCAATCTTCATGGCATACCTAATTATATTGTCTCTGACAGAGACCCCACTTTCACCAGCAATTTTTGGAAATAATTGTTCAAGCTACAAGGCACCCAATTACATATTAGCACTATCTATCACCCCCAGATGGATGGACGTATTGAATTTATCAACAAGTGTTTGGAAACATATTTGAGGTGTTTTTCATCTGAGCGAAAAAATCAATGGGCTCAATGGTTACCCCTAGCTGAATGGTGGTACAATGCATCTTACCATACATCTACTCACATGACTCCTTTTGAAGCAGTATATGGCCAAAATCCTCCATCATTTCTCTCTTATATGCTAGGGGTATTGAAGGTTCAAGAGGTTGCCAACAATATTACCATCCGAGAGGATATTCTTCATGTCCTCAAAGACAATTGGGTCATGGCTCAGAATCATATGAAGCAACAAGTAGATCTAGGTCATTCCGAATGACATTTTTTTGAAGGGTACTGGGTGTGTCTTCGACTACAACCTTATAAGAAGACTTCACTCAAAGTTGAACACTGTCATAAGCTTGCACCAAAATTCTATGGTCCTTATATAATGCTCAAGAATTTGGGATCAATGGCCTATTAGTTAGCTCTACCCAGTTAGTCGAAGCTCCATCCTGTTTTTCATGTTTCCTTCTTAAAGAAGGTGATTGGAACTAAGTGCCAAACTCAAACTAGCCTCCCTGAGTTGGATGAAGAAGGTTCCATATGGTTGCAGCCACAATCAATCTTATCCCAGCAAGAGCGTCATATCCATCAATGCACCATCAAGGAAGTGTTAGTCCAATGGAAATATACAACTCTAGAAGATTCCACTTGGGATCCAACCACCATTCTAGAACCATTTCCTCATATTAATCCTTGAGGACAAGTATGTTCTTCAAGGGAGAGGGCATGTTAGGGACTTCACCTTCCTAACCCCTAACGTAGGTAGAATAATATAATTCCATGTAATAAATGCCAATATTAATAAGGCCTAGAAATAAGGAGGAATAATTCAAATGTAAGAATACCTAATAGAATCTTTCATTTCTATAATGATATTCCCTAGATTTTTGTTTTGGATAGATAGATTTAGTATAAATAGGAATAAAGAGTATGAGAAATATTGTCTTGGAGATTATTGTAATATAGCTCTTCTCTGCTGGAGGTTTCCCCCTCGAAGACGCAAGTGAACATTTTTATCATTAATCAAGGTGCTCTTTTTGGTGTTATTTTGGTATTAATATGGTATTATTCTAGTTATATCATTGTTTCTCTACCATTTCTATGCTAAAAACTTTATGTTTTTCATATTATTTTATATCTAGAATACCACAACCAAATTAGAGTGAAATGAGGAGGATACCACTCACACATGTGGAATGTTCCTTACTAGTGATGATCCCAATGCAAGTGCACATTACTGGTGATGATCCCGAGGTTATCATGCAACACTTGGTGATAAAACCAAGGTTGGCATGTAACACTTCACTCAACTAGTCTAACCGAACGGTAACTAAGAGTTGACTGGAGGGTACATGTGGCACGCTTGTCCATGAGAGATTATTATCAATGAGGGGAGAATATCTCAGACTAACAGACCCTCAACATAGCCAAATAAACTTAGGAAAATAAAATAAAAATAAAATCTTGGGTGTGTAATATCTCCAACATAAAGAAAATGTGTTGAAGTTGGCAGTGTTGGAGTCAAAAGTACCTAAAACTCATGCACCTGTAGATTATAAATCCATTGAATTTAATAGTCCTTCAAAAAATGTTCAACCTATAGACATGGTCAAGCTAAATATATAAACTAGTGAAATGATGTATAGAGGAGTCTTTCAGTCCACTTCCAGTGCGAAAAAGATGAGGGAATTGGTACAAAATATTGAGAAGCAATTGAAGCATAAAAGAACATTAGTGAGGGCCAATGTAATTCATATATATGACTTAGAAAAAATGATTGTTTCTTTAAGTGTAAATCCTAAAAATCCTAAAGTTGTGGGGGATTTGGTGATCAAGAAAGATAATGAAATCAAAGTGCTAAAGAAGAAGCTCAATATCCTATAGATTTAGCAAGTATAGACCCCTGAGCTACATGCTATCTCTTATTAAGAGCCATCATACCATTTATAAATTGTAGGAAGAAAACAAATCTCTGACTGAAAAAATAGAAAGTAGATCTGGCCAAGGTTATGTCAAATTTGACTATGAAGGAAGTAGATCTTAACTCATTCACATATAAACTCAAATTCAGTTAATAAAAAATCATAGAATTACAAGAACATGATAATATAGGGAGGTACTCTTACAACAAATTGTTAT
>SNQJ01S0019455.1:13156-25986 GCA_010110895.2 Picea sitchensis | reverse complement strand
ATTGGCCATAGCAGCCCAACACAAATGGCAAGTATACCAGATGGATGTCAAGTCATCTTTCCTGAATGGTTTCTTAGAAGAAGAAGTTTATGTTGATTAGCCACCTGGATTTGAAGTCCAGGAGTAGCCAACCAAAGTATATCGATTGAAGAAAGCCTTGTATGGTTTAAAGAAAGCTCCAAGATCTTGGTACAGAAGAATTGACACTTACCTGATCAAAAGTGGTTTCAACAGAAGCCAAAATAAGCCAACTCTTTACACCAAAACAGATCAGTACGGTAAAATTTTGATTGTATGTTTATATGTTGATGGCATGATATATACTAGAAATATTGAATTAATCAATTTTAAACATGCCATGCAATCTGAGTTTGAGATGACAGATCTTGGCATAATGAAATATTTTTTGGAGATTGAGGTTGATCAATCAACCAAAGGAACTTTTGTCTGTTGGAAAAAGTATGCAGCAAACATCATCAAAAGATTTTGCATGGAAGAATGCAATCCAACAGAAACCCCTATACCCCTAGGCACAAAATTGAGCAAGAAAGATGAAGGCCCTACAGTGGACCCTACCCTGTACAAAATTTTAGTAAGCATTTTGTTGTATCTTACATCAACTAGGCCTAATATTATGTATGCATCCAGCCTTGTTTCTAGATACATGGAATCCCCCAAAGATTCTCACTAGAAGATGGTGAAACGAATTCTGAGATATGTTGCAGAAACTCTCAATTTTGGCTTATGGTACACTAAATCTGATGATCATCATCTCTCTGGTTACACAGACAGTGATTTTGTAGGAAGCCTAGATGATAGGAAAAGCACCTCAGGACATGTTTTTCACCTGGGCACGAACCTGATTTCATGGGCATCAAAGAAGAAACCAATTGTATCAATATCTTCTGCAGAGGCAGAGTATGTCGTTGCTACCTCAGCTTTCTATCAAGCTGTGTGGCTGAGAAGAATATTGAAAGACATGTCACATACATAAAAGGATCCAACTCCTATATTCTATGACAACACCTCGGCAATTGCTCTATCCAAAAATCATGTGTTTCACAATAAAATAAAACACATTGACACTCGCTTTCACTTCATCCACGAGCTAGTCAATAATGGTGATATTGCACTTCAATTATGTGGCTCTCAAAACCAGCTTGCAGATATCTTCACAAAGCCACTGGGAAAATCCGTTTTTGATTTTCAGAGACAACACTTGGGCATCATCAGTGTTGATGTTTGTAACTGTTGAGTTTAAGAGGGAGTGTTAAATATAATGTAACCTCAACAGTCTGACTGTACACTGCCAGCTGTCCTGGCCAGCTGTACTATCATTTCTTGATTTTCTTGAGCCTATTTAGCTTAGCTAGTTTCCCTTTTCTATGGTACTCTTTTACTTTCATTATGTACTATTTCACTTACATTCCTAATATACTGAATTATGTTTCTGCTATGCTCTTTCTCTGTATTCTCTGCTTCTCACTTTATCAAGATATCGTGAAATTCTTTAAAATTCTTTAAAATTCATGAAAGATAGTTGCAGAAGGCAGAAACATTTAAAGCTATCGCTAAATTCTTTAAAATTCATGAAAGATCGCTGAAGAAGGCAGAAGCGTTTAAAGAATTTGAAAATTCTCACAAACTCGTGAAAATCTATTGTAGAGAGTAGAAAGATTTAAAGAATTCGTGAAATTCTTTCAAATTCGTGAAAGATTCACGAATTTCCTGCTTCGGGAGAAACTCTTTGCAAGAACAGTGAAGAAAACGCTAAAGAAGCAAAGGACAAGTAGACGCAGTCGTAAGATCGGTCCTGCTAATAGATCTGAGGCGTTAATCGAGTTCAGAAAGGTCGAGAAGCACACAGAAAAGGAAAAATTTTCCACATGGAAGATTGCAATCCAACAAAAAACCCTATACCCCTAGGCACAAAATTGAGCAAGAAAGATGAAGGCCCTACAGTGGACCCTACCCTATACAAAATTTTAGTAGGCAGTTTGTTGTATCTTATAGCAACTAGGGCTGATATTATGTATGCAGCCAGCCTTGTTTCCAGATACATGGAATCCCCCAAAGATTCTCACTGGAAGATGGCAAAATGAATTCTGAGATATGTTGCAGGAACTCTCAATTTTGGCTTATGGTACACTAAATCTGATGATCATCATCTCTCTGGTTACACAGACAGTGATTTTGTAGGCAACCTAGATGACAGGAAAAGCACCTCAGGACATGTTTTTCACCTAGGCATGAACCTGATTTCATGGGCATCAAAGAAGAAACCAATTGTATCAATATCTTCTATAGAGGCAGAGTATGTCGTTGCTACCTCAGCTTCCTGTCAAGTTGTGTGGCTGAGAAGAATATTGAAAGACATGTCACATACAAAAAAGGATTCAACTCCTATATTCTGTGACAACACCTCAGCGATTGCTCTATCCAAAAATCATGTGTTTCACAAGAAAAGCAAACACATTGACACTCGCTTTCACTTCATTCACGAGCTAGTCAATAATGGTGATATTGCACTTCAATTATGTGGCTCTCGAGATCAGCTTGCAGGTATCTTCACAAAGCCACTGGGAAAATCTATTTTTGATTTTCAGAGACAACACTTGGGCATCATCAGTGCTGATGTTTGTAATTGTTGATTTTAAGAGGGAGTGTTAAATATAATGTAACCTCAACAGTCTGACTATACACTGTCAGCTGTCCTGGCCAGCTGTACTATCATTTCTTGATTTTCTTGAGCCTATTTAGCTCAGCTAGTTTCCCTTTTCTATGGTACTCTTTTACTTGCATTCTATACTTTTTCACTTACATTCCTAATATACTGAATTCTATTTCTTCTCTACTCTTTCTCTCTATTCTCTACTTCTCACTTTATCAATATACATACAGAGAGTGAAAAGAGAGAGATAAGTCCACACTGTTGCAGTTTATCCGTTAACCTCTTAAAATAACATTTTAAGATCTCTAAGAACAATAAGGTCATGCTGCTCTGCTGGAAGTAGATTGAGACGTGCAATCCACCAGATCTCTTTTTGATACAGAGACAACTTGATGTTTCTGTTTCTGTTTGTTTAAGTGAGGATTCCTTTGGCTGTGTGGTTGATTTAATTGGACCTGTAACTATCAGGGCATCAAATCCACACAATGGTATCATTGTAAATGGAAATTCAATTTTGTAAAGTGCCAATTGAATCTCCTGATCCATGGATGTGGATAAACTATGGTTGTGTTCTCACTCGAATCACATCAGATTTAATCTGATAACGCTTGAGAAAAGTGCAACAAAAAAAGTGAATTTCAACCCCTAATATCATATCAGATCATCTTATATTTTATTCTCTTCAATAATATCTTATATCATCTTTCTATTTTATTCCATTCAATCAGATGGACCAAATATAGCAGATGGACCAAGAAAAAGATATAAGGAAAAAATTAGTTTATTTTAATGGAAATAATTAGTTTATTTTAATATTTTGTTTTTTTATGATAAAAGAGATTGAAAAGAATCTTTCTTAAATTTCTTTGGTTTTGATGAGTGAACAAGTTAGGAAGATCAATTATGTTATAAATATTTTGAAATTGAAATTTAAGGTGATCATATGTATGAGATTATAAGATAAAATGTTTTTTGATCTTCTAACTTGAGGTTAGTGATCTCTTTATAGTACTTTAATTTTCTCATATTCTTTAATTCTTCATTCACCACAATTTTTCTTTAAACTTAGAAGTGGTAGTACTTTTAATGGTATCAATAATATTGAACAATAATAATCTTTCATATCAAAATGAGTTATAATGAAAAAGGAAAGTGATTCATAATGGATCATTATATAATTTTTTTATCTATGTTAGTACTTTTGAGGTGGAAAAATTGTAGGAATTGGCTTTGTAGGGTCCATTTTAGGGGCAAGCCCCGGTTTGATGATTTGGGGTCTAGAACATTCCAAAGTTGTGTAGAGGCATCAAATGGAACTTTTTGGTGTAAAAACTTTATGAGAGTAGCTCCCATCCCCTTGGTTATATTTTACATACCAAAATCTTTTCAACAATGTGAAAACCACCTCAATTGGAGATCTTATGTGAAAGTTGTGCCTCCTGCAAGTTGAATTACCGTGTTAACCACGATGGTAGGAAGTGGATGCCATGGAAACCCCATTACTCACACATATGGGGCTATTTATTTGCAAAATTTCAAGAAGAGTATAGAGGAGCCAAAACCCTAACATTAATTGAGGTTTGAGGCATGCAAATACCCTAACCCTAGACAATTATCACGCTATATTAAATATTGAGCTACTAGGAAGAGAAACAATTCCGTTCTTTCTTTATTGTTATTGCCTCATAGTTGATAAAATCATCTAGGAGTGATATATTAAAGAATAACAGAGGAGGTAGAAGATTTTGTAGTAGTCATTCATGCAAAACTATCCATGGAAACTCCATAGTGAGTGTTGTAAGGGCTAGTCGACTTTGTGGACTAGACCCGATAGACGACCAAGAGATAGTCATTCAACTATCGAAATCGGAATTATAAGTTGGTCGAAGTGTTGGTTAACCAAATGACCCAGGAAATTAAGTAGTTACAACTTCCTCATAACTGAACATATAGGTATAAATAGACAAGATCTATGAGAAATATTTTATCTATTGTGTTGTATTGACATTTCATATAATAAAGTGTTGTTCTTTGAGATTCCACTAATTTTTGTATTTCTTTGTCTATATGTATATGAATCTATGCTTGCTTATGTGTTGAACTACTGGTAAAAATCCCCTACTTTTCCCTAGATTACAACATTGGTTTTGTTTCCGGTTGTTCTGAATCTCGACATGGAGACGTTCATATAGATGATAACTCTACAAGACATACACGAGTGGTGGGAGCGAAAAAATGAAAATTACATTAATAACAATGCTCGATGAAACAACCTAACGCTTGCAAAAGCATGTTCACGAATTTCATGAGAGACCCACAAAATATTTCTAGAAGATATTCTGGAAGCCTTGTTCGAGTACATAAACAAACTTGGTAATGCATAAATTGACGCCTGACAAACAATTAACCCTAAAGATCACAAACAAGGGTCGAACGAATATGCACAAGTGGGTTGAAAGAATCGTTGAAGATTATATAAGAAAACAAGTTATCGAGGATCGAACATCCCTCAATACAATCAAAAATAAATTCTACACAAAGCTACATGACAGATTCATGTGCAAAATTCCTAGACTGTTGCACAAATTTTTTCTCGACAAAGACGGATGTGACATTGTCTAATTTCAACCTCGACATGGCACACCACCATCAAATAGTCACTGGGAAGAGAGAGATGAAAAGTGGGCCAAATGTTTAGAAGTAAGGTGTAATGATACAAAACAAGTGTGGGACTACTTTTTGAGCAAATAAACATGGCCACTCTCATTGACTCCGAGTAGGTCGGGGCGACGTTCGGGGGTTGGATAATATGTGAGATGCCATAATATTAGGGAATATCGAAGTTTGATTGAATGAAGCATAGATGTCTTCAAGAGGGAACAAAATTTACAAACAAGCGTCTAACATCCAAATACTAGAGTTAGAAAAGAGACAAAAGAAAAGAGAGGATATTTGTAACCTGTGGACCAGCCGGAAATTAAACAGAAAAATGATCGGAGGATATCATCCTGAAAGAGTGCATGAGAAATCCTAGTCTGGAATAAATGGACTAGAGCTAGAAATAACAATAGTCACAGTGATCCCTGAAAGAAGTAATAGAGGACAATTGATAGAGGCTAGGATGGATGACCATCAACTAGAGAACCAAGTCAAAAGCATGGACTACGAAGAATCAAGACCAAAGATACACTCTCCTCCTGTTCAAGCAACCAACCTTCGAATTAGATAATTTATTCAACAAAGACTTAAGATCGACGAACAATCTCCACAATTATGGTATAGAACCGACGAGCATGGAAATTTGTGCGACACACTGATTGTCAAACCACAAAGAAATGAATTTGATACAATGCTCATCCACATCAAGGATCTCACAGACCTGACTCTCCTGCCAAATTTTATATCAAGAGAACATAATATAATAAATTATGGTGGTGAACTGACACATATGATAGAACGATGTCTCGTTGAATATAAAGACCAAATTTCTCACACTGAAGAATTTTTTTTTCGAGAAATCAAGAAGAAATTACTACTCAAATACCATCCGCTTGAAGATCGGCTGACACAAAATTTGATATAAGAACAACCAAATAAGACTTTGACCTCTGAGTCGAAAAGCGTTATACATCGAGGATCCCAAAAATATAACAATCTTAAAGAATCCATGGGACTCAATAATATTTACCTTTATAAGGAGATGAAGACCCAATAAGACATTGGTTTGTTTGTGAAAATTATAGGATGCAACAAAAATCTTAGACGAAGATAAGAAGATCGTGCAATTTGGTGTCACTCTTCGACACCGTGCTCTAACTTGGTTCATGAATTTCACCGAAAATAAAAGTCGATCAAAATCATAAATACAGATATTGCTTTTATCATTTTTCAAGGTCCAATATGTTACACACTTGGCTGCACAAAAACTAAAATAAATAAAGCAACGACCAGGCAATTTGGTCTATGAATACGACAGAATATTCAAATATCTACTGATCCAAATACCATCGACAATTGGCCAAATTATACTAGTACAATGGTACGTAGCCAGATTGCTCCAATGAATCAGAACTCCATTATGTCTTTATGAGATAACCTTCTGTGAAGATTCTTTATAGAAAGCACAACAGATCGAGTCGGATGATGAAGGCCCATCAAAATCCTCATCGATAGAAACGTTAGAAGAAAAAATGTAACATCTACAACAAACCATTAAAAATATATCCTTGAGAATAAGTAAGGTATGGTGTACCACATGTTATGAAGATGGTCATACAAAAGATACTTTCAATCTTAATGACCAAGCACCTGGAACAATGGATGCACGACGAGTGCAAGGGGAAACATATTGCAACATATGTGAGACCTTGACCGACCATAGTGTGCAAGATTTCCTGCACAATTTGAAAAATACCAAGTGGTTTCATTTATGTGAAATGCACAATCATAGAACATCTGAGTGTTTCCTAAATGCATGGAATAGAAATGTAAATATAGTCTACCACACTGAAGAAATCGACCATAATAACGACTTGTTGACGGGCAAAAATGAACGCTTGTCAACTGGAGGAGTGGATCCGGTCCGGGGTTGTCTAAATAACCCAAGTCGTTTGGAATGATCCACCCTGACGGGTTTAGCGGCTTCGTTGGCCGATCTAAGTCCTAAAAAAAAATGAAAGAACACTAAACTAAAGGAACTAATCTAAATGAAAACAAAAAACTAAAGCAAACTATAAACAAATCTGAAATATATATATATACAGATTACGGTCTAATATTATACAATAATAATTCTATGAAATTAAATGTTCATTTATTAATAGAATTAAATCTCAATCACAAATGTACAACATTTATAGAATACAAATTTTGATCTAAATTTGCAAAAATCATTGGTAAAATGCCTTATGACAATGAAACCATTATTTTTTATTTTTCATATCTTTTCTGTGAAAGAAGAGAAATGAAAAATAACTAATCTAAGCAATTAAGATAACAATCTGTGCTATAAAACTAAACTATATATATCTATCTAAACTACTGATAATTCTCGAACTTATTAACTATTAAATTACAAATATCAAACTGACCTGAAGTAACGCTCCCTATTGGTCCTGTGCTCAGTACTTGATTTAGCTGTTTGGTGGGAGGAAACCCGCACCAGATTCTTCACAAACTTCTTGTAAATAGGAAGAAACAGTGCTCTTCGAATATGAATGACAGAACAAACAAGACATAAAACGACAACAATCTTAAAGTTTACAAATCATCACATTTAGATAAATCCCTGTGTGAAGGTTTGTACAGAACATTTCATTTAATGAAGAAGATAAACCTTTATTCATTAAATTGAAATAGAATAATTGTTGTACTAAAACTGAGATACATCAGATATGGACAGAATTTAAATCACAACACATTATCCTATAACAAGTCTTGATATCTAAAGTAGTCAATGACTTAATCACAAATTAAAATGCACAAAACTTGAATGAAAGTATGATAAATTGAAAGCTAAAGCTGTTGCAAAAGATCTACTTCCATTTGAGTCTGTATCATCATAAATCCATAGTCTTTGTTCTCCCAACAATGATGGGTTCATTACAAAAATTAATGAGTATAAAAAGGCCACGGGGTAAAACATCCCTGTGGGAATTATCAAAAACTGTTTACAAAAAAATCTGGGAACAATCTCCCAAGTCTCTATTTCTGCCTATGACTAACAACTTAAAACAAATCTATATCACAAAAAGCATGTTCTAAACTGCCACAGCATGTCCAATTTGTCATTGAAATTCGTAGGTACCTGTAGGTGGACAAGAATACACAAGTTTAGATAATGATTTATTGGTAAAATTAACAAAAATCTAAATGTTAAGACTAGCTACAGAATCTCATGATTCTGTAGCTAGTCTTATTTGCAAACAAAACCATTTTAAATCAATCCAAATGATAACAAAAATATTTTCAACCTATTAAACCAATCTTTAATTACTAATTGAAAACAAAGAAAACCATTCACGCCAAAACAAACCACAACTTTTATGCCAATTTGAAACAAACAAAATCGTGGTCAATTAACGGAATGGTAACAGGGATATATGTGATCTGTCAACCAACCTTTTTATTACCACTTTGAAACCGACAGAATCGTTTTGACAATTAAAAGCCAACGAAATCATTTTTATGAATCAATTTCAATCGACACAGACTATAATCGATCAAACAAATCTTTTACTTAACACAAACGCCATAGTTTATGTCAATTCAGAATTTAACAAAATCGTTGTTGAATCAAAACAAAACTAACAGAATCGTTTTTTAATTCAAGACTAACAAAACTATATCAAACCAAACTTTGATATGAATCCAACGCATATGCAAATGACTATGCTAATTCAAGGCATGCAACATGCATCGTTTCTGAATCAAACTAACTCAGGGCCAACACAATCATTATACTAATTCAAGAGAAATCAAATCGTGTTAAATCAGTTCAAGCAAAACATAGCTATACTATTTAGGAAACAAATCTTCAATGCAAACATAATTCAAAACAAAATCAAAATAGCAGAATCGTTTTTAAATCTATTTAAACAAACATAACTCAATGGGATCGAACACAATCGGCTAACCAAATCATTCAAAATCGATGTTGAAATAATCATACCTGGTGTGTAGAAAAATGATTCGGTCAGGATAACCTTGAGTTGACAAAGGCCGTAGATGCCTCAACATTTCTGAAGACAATTGAACCCGTAGTCTTTTGCTTCTTCTCGTTGGCTTGTAGCCTGTCGTTCTCCTTTGACAACACAATAACTCGTTCCTCTAATGATTTAATCTTAGATTGCAACAGGGGAACATCAGTGTAATAACGTTCAAGCCAATAATTGCATTGAGTACATGGTGATTGATCGGGCCTTGGCATTACAGGCGAGGGCTCTTTCAAGTTACCAGGGGTTCCACTGTGAAGCTGAATTCCTGGGAATTTAGGGTCATTTTTGAGGCACGGGGGTAGGTTGGAAACATAGTCATAGGGTTCCATAGAACAGAGGCCATGAGATTAAGGGTATTCCTCGGCCAAGAAGCGTTCAATATCAGAGTCTGAATCCTCGCTCAAAACAATAGGCTTCTAGTCAACGTTTTGTTTGGGATTGTTCTAGGCACATCTAGATATCCATCGCGCATTCTTCTTTCCCTTACTATTGACACCAGTATCACCTTTGCCTTTCCTCCTTACAGGCCTCTTGACGGTCTTAGTATTGTTTTTAGCACACGGGTTGGACATGGTATCGAGTAGGTCAAAGTTGGGGCAGTTCGAGGGTTTGAAAGGGGGTAGAAGGGTAGGAGATGGCACGGTAGGCACAACCAAGGTTTCAGTGACCACAACCTTGTCTACTTGAACACACTCAGGAGTGGCAAATCCATTCCTTGATAGGAAGGCTTGCCAACAGTCACCAGTAAGGCTCAAATGATGAAAGATAATGATTTTGATCAAGCAGCGATGGAAAAGGCTTCTATCATCCTTCTCATGCTTAAATCGTTTGGACATTTTGTATAGACTGCGTAGGATATAGTGAGCCATATTCAGAGGGTAGTCTACAAAATTCATAAGCAACCTGAGATGATAAAGAAACACCAAACCATAATGACCTTCGCAAGTCACAAATTGCTTAACAATTTCTAATAGATCATGCCACCTGGTCTTAAGGGCAGTGACATGCATACCTTTATCACAACTAACAATCTTCCTCAATGTGAATAGGAGCGGCCATGGCACCTCATCCACTTTTGAATTCTTAAACCACCTCTTCCCTTTAACTGGTAAGCCTGTAGCTGAGCTGAGGAATTCCTCATTTAGCTCGAGTTGGATATCTCCGACCTTAGCCCTGCATCTGTCAAACGTGATGGCAAATTTTTGGGCGACCATAAGGTTGAAACCATCAAATTTTTGGATAAAAACTAGCCAGCCACTATTCTCCAGGTATTCACGAGCATTGTCAAATAGCAGGAGTTTTTGGCTGCCATTAGGGTCTATGCGCACCACAGGTGCCATAGGAGAGAGCACACAGTGAGCTGGGTAAAGGGACAAGGGTTTGGATAGGGTATACGCATGATCGAAAGCTCAGGGATTTCCCCAAAACCAATAGAGGTAACCCGAGATACAAGGAAGGCATTAATGCCTGAGCGTGCGAGGGTGGTGGAATGAAACAATCACATGCAAAACATTCATATCGGAATGTACAATCGATGGTGCTATGGTGATTCAAGTCAGTAGTGGTGTGTGTTAAAAGTAATGTGAATCAAACAACTATTGAAAACTATGATAAGTCGAATATTTGCACAACAATAGTGTTTGCATGATTTAAAACAAAACAATATTTCAAATATAGCACCAAGGATTCGATCATAGAATGTATGCGTTGTATGAAACCATTACACCAAAGAATTTGTCCAAAGACAATAGAACATCAAACCACCATTGTATCAAGGACTCCATCACAATCACTATAATACCTTTGCATCGCAAACTTATAGAATGAAGTCATATTAAAAAAATGCAAAGTGAGTAAAGATTTGGTGTCTTGCCAACTGTGTGACCATTATTGAATTAGAAGTGCAATGAACACATAGACAAGAGTAACCATAATAATCCAGTGACGATTTTAATGCTATCGACATGACTTCGCACTCAAGTTTTTCATGCTTGCAGTCGTGAAAACGAGAACAAAAGGCAGGTGTGCAAATGTGCAAGATAAAAGTGTCGTATTATTCAAAAGATTGTGATGAGATCAAGGGTTCCAAAACACTTGTGTAGGCAGCTTATAAAGATAGGATACAAATGAAAAATGGCTGCCAACAATGGCGACACACTGGTAGAAGAAGTTATCTCTGCCAAAAGAACAAATTCAGATTAAGATAATGAGAATAATTCTAACTCAAAAACAACCAGAAAATTGTTTAAACATCATTATTAATCAAATATTCCAGCAGTGCTTAAAGGATGAAAACTGATAACAGTCTTAAGACAAGCGAGCCATGACATTAAAGATAAAATCTTCAATACTGTTGACAGAGCCACTGCTGTCAGCAGGCATTCATAGCCTCGACAGGGTTTCCATTTAACCCACTCTGATATCCGTATCCAGCCAAGAAGTTCCAAATAAGAATAAAGGACATTTTAAGGTCAAGAGATTTCATACTTACGAATTTTCATATACCTGACATTGCTTTTCTGCCAGCGGGCCTGTTTAGTACCCCGATGAAGTTGTCTTGGCGTTGTTAACAATATTTCTTGTAAGGGGGCTTAGAATGCAAAAGAATGGGTTAAAAACCCACTTGTCCTAAGTTCGGATGTAAATGTGCCCATGGTAAACAGTGAACAGATCTAGACGATGTGCATCCGCGCGCCCAAATCAACGCCATATATGAGATTCCAGACCCCCCCTTCCTTTCTACCTTTAAGCGGAGGGGGGGGGGTCCGAAATCGGGAGCGCATCTCTTCAACGGCTCCGATCGTAGCGCCTGGATCAACGGTGATAAAGGCAATTCCGGACCCCCCCTGCCTTTCTACCTTTAAGCGGAGGGGGTGGGGTCCAGAATTGGGCACGCAGCTTTTCGACGGACAAGATCAGCGTGCCCGGATCAACGACGCTTGGACAATCCCATCCTTCTCAGCTGCACTGTGTCTAGCCAGCGTGGGCCCTTCTCCCATCATGTCATCCGTCCTTCTCCACTCTTTAGTCTAGGTGGTCCTTTCCCCATCTCATCGTCCACTCACCACCTGCCACGTGTCTCTTTTCCTCCACTTTAGCCTCCCACTAAAATGTGTCCATCACATCTACTATCCTGCCTCCTCCGCTTATCGCCTTTTGCCATGTGTCTCCCCTATAACCTCTCTCGCCCCCTCATCGCTTCTTACTCCACTCCCCGTTGATTTGGCTCCATCACTCCGTTCCAGAGCCCCACCTTCCACGCTGGCCTCCATGCCTGTTCTTTAAGCCAGTCAGTTATTCCAAGTGGCAGCGCGGGAGGCCCTCCATGTACCGAAGGTGCCGAGTTGGCCGGGCCGTCCTCAATCCCGATGAAGCAGTTATTGAAGTGGTTGGTGGTGGTTAGACATCGCCTCCTCCATAATGGGAAAGCATGACAATGAATT
>SNQJ01S0019455.1:0-13146 GCA_010110895.2 Picea sitchensis | reverse complement strand
GTTGTTGTTGTTCTGAGAATATGAAGGCGTTTTCGCCATTTTTGTATCTATCGATGGTAGAGCTAAGCTCCCGACTATAAAGTTTCAGCAAACATCCTAGTTCTCTGGATTGTGTATCTGTGTTTGAGATTTCTTGTTTTATGACAAACAGTTCTCCTTTTTCCATCTATGTTTTCATCTCATATCAGAGAGTCCATGATCGAATGATTCACATGGATTGTTGCAGTTATGTTATGATAAAGGATTTGTTGTGACATTATTGTATTCTCTGGTCTGTTTTGTTTGAATGTAAGAGGATCTTGTGTTTGAATGCTTTCTCCTTCAGTCTGTTACAAACCTGATGTTTATGATAGACCTTCGCACTTTTCTCATGCAAGTCTTCCCCCTACTCACCCTTACTGCAACTCATTGTTTGAAGTTTATCTAAGACCTCACTCGCCCGTGCATGCCTGGGCTAGTTTCTGAGTTGAGACGATATTGTTCCGAATTTGCTTCCATTTGGTCACTCCTTATAAACAAATCGTGACATTAAACTGATGGGTGTCAGGCTCTGCTCCTCCAAGCAATCCAGGAGTGACTTCTGACGCTAACAGGCGTCATGCATGCATTTACCCGATGCCAGCAGACCTGTTCAGCATCCCGACGAGTTTACAAGCACTTCCCAAAACTCTTTTATGATTTAATTTTTTAAAGATATATAATTGAGCGGGGTGACGCTGAAAATTATGATATTTTAACATATTTTTTACAGACCTTGAAAGAATTTTTAAAAATGTGCTTCCTTAAGATTCAGAGATGGTTTGTTTACAAAATTGACCTTCTAAGGTAGGGAGACATCTTCTGAGTTATTCCCTTAAGGAACAGGGACAGCGTAAAAAGATAATGGATGGTCGTGACAAGCTTCTCTCAGAGATCGAAAGCAGTTAACTTCTTTCAAACAACAGTCTTTGCCCAACATGGCTGTAAATTTTAGAAGTATATTATAATTGATGTTTTAGACAATTTTTTAGCAGTCGTTTCAGTGAAAGAGTTTTTTTTTTTCTTTGTCTGAACAGTTCAAAATGCAGGTATGTGTATTTCCAAAAAACTGATAAGCGCAAAGGAAAAAATCAAAGCCAAAACAGTAAAAGAAAAGCAAATAAAAGAAAAATATTTACACAGTATACACAGGGTTGTCATCAAGCGAAAAATATTTTCAGAGCTTGACCATTCACCAGATAGGTGTCTGGATGTCCCTTTAGACTTTGTAATCAGAAAGAGCTAGGACCCAATTTCTCAGCAATTAAAAACGGTCCAAGCCATAAGTTATGAAACTTCGTGTGCTCTCCCTTTCCCTCATGTCGTTTGTCCCATTTCAAGACAAGGTCACCTACTTCGAAGTTCCTATCAGAGGAAGAGTTGGAATCAAACCAACTTTTGACCACTAGTTGATGCTGATCTAACTTACGTTTAGCTTGGGCTCTTACCTCCTCTAGTTTCATTAAAGCGTTAATTCGGTTCTCCAAAGGGGGACAGTCTTCTTCTTTTATTTTATGTGATAGTTGTAGTGAGGGAAGAAGAATATGTGGTGGCAGAATTACTTCTCTACCATAGACGAGAAAGAAGGGAGAGTTACCTACAGCAGTTTTTGGTGTTACCCTATCATCCCAGATTGCGTTTAACTGTGCATTATGCCAGTTTTTGTGATTCTCAGATACCGTTCTCTTGATGATTTTAATCAGATTCTTATTTGTTGATTCTACCAATCCATTTCCCTAGGGGTAGTAGCTGGAAGAATACTTTAATTTAATTCCTTTTTCTAGAGCGAACTCGCTCATCTCAAGAGACGAAAAATAAGAAGCTTTATCGAATACTAAACAGTCAGGGATACCAAAACGAGTAATAATATTTGAATTTAAAAAGGCAATTACCTGACTGGTATTCACAGTTCTTAATGCGACAGCTTAAGACCACCTGGTGAAGTAATCTGTGGTTGTTATGATAAATTTATGTTGTTGTGAGGATGGCGGATTGATTGGACCTATAGTATCAAGGCCCCACTGCTGAAAAGGGGAGTCTACTGAGACAGGCTGCAAAGGAAAGGTTGGTTTCTGTATCTTCCCGGACGCCTTTTGACAAATAATACACTTGTGACACAAGGCATGGGCGTCTCTAAAAAGTGTGGGCCAGTAATAACCGGCTCTCAAAACTTTATGGGCAGTGGTGTCACCACCAAAATTCCCACCAACTTCTCCTGCGTGCAATTCTAGTAAGACTTTTTCTGCTTCATCTTTCTCAAGACAGCGCATTAGTACTCCATCAAAATTTTGACGAAACAGAATACCATTAATCAAATGAAAGGAGGCATATTTTAATCATAACGCTCTTCTTTTAGTGGGATCCAGGTGACGGGGAGCTGACCCATGTTCAAGACATAATTTTATATCGTCATACCACAGACTGGCAGAGTTTTGTGTACAACATATTGCATTTTGATTGTGTTGTCCTAGGTTTTAAATATCGTTTTCTTCTTGTTGTCCTGCTACTGAATCAACAACTAACTTGCATAACCCTTGGCCTCTCACTATTTGAGCTAGGGTGATTTCTATGTCATACTCCTGCAAGGAAGTGACCCAGTTCTCCCTCTTTTCACATAGTTCTTTCTGCACTAACAGATTTCTAACGGCTGGGTAAGGGACAATAATTTTCATCCTAGATTTCAAAAGATAAGATCGGAAGTGCTTGACTGCTTTGAAAACAGCGTAGGCTTGCTGATCTACTACTGGGTAATTAAGTTCCGCGCCTTTGAAAGCAGAGCTCATAAAGGCAATGGGTACTTCATTGTTTTCAGTGTTCTTTTGAGTTAGGACAACAGCGTAGGAGTGGTCAGAAGAAAATGTGTAGAGAGTGAAGCCTTGCGAAAAGTCGGGGCTCATGAGAGAAGGAGCGTCTATTATGGCCTTTTTTATTGAATTAAAATCTTGATTTTCTAAGGGTCCCCAATGATATTGTGCGTCTTTCTTAATTAAATTCTATAAAGGTCTCACCATCTCAGAGAAACTGGGAACGAATCTCCTGACGAAGTTTATCTGGCCTAAGAAAGACTACATAGAATTTTTGGATGAGGGAGGAGGGAGTTTCAAGATGACTTGCGTCCTTTTAGGGTCGATAATCATCCCTTTGCTTGACACAATGAATCCTGAGAGTTTACCTTGTTCTACTGCGAAGATAGATTTTTTAGGATTCAAGGAAATGTCGTATTTACAACATTGTTGTAGAACGACTCTTAAATGAGCTAGATGATCGGTTTTGTTTTTTGAAAATACAGTAACATCATCTAAGTAAACTACGACGGATTGATTGATTAAGCCTCGGAAAGCGATTTCCATCGCTCTCTGGAAAGCGGCACTGGCATTAATCAGTCCAAAGGACATTTTTTGATAAGCGTAGGTGCCCCATGGAGTGCGGAAGGTAGTTTTAAGTCGATTTAGAGGAGACATCAGGACTTGGTTGTACCCTGAAAAACCATCCAATAAGGATAGTCTCTCAGAACCAAATACTTGCTGAAGGATCTATTCCATAGGTGGGACAGGGTAGTTGTCTTTATTAGACGCTCTATTAAGGTTTCGGAAATCGACGCAAAGTCGGATTTCCCCACTTTTCTTCCGGACAGGGACCAGGTTAGAAACCCATTGAGTGTGCCTAACTGGAAAAATTATCTTAGCATTTAGGAGTTTATTTAATTCTTTTTTGACGGTCGGTTCGAGCTTAGGGTGTATTTTTCTTAACTTTTGTTGAAAGGGTAAGGTTTGGGGTTTCATAGGAATGACGTGTTGTATGATGTTAGGGTCGAAAGTTTTAAGGTCATCATACGTCCATGCAAAAACATCTTTAAATTCCTTAAACAATTTAACAAATGCAGATTTTTCTTGTTGAGAACATCCCACCCCTAAATTAATGCATTGTGGATTGTCATTAGTTCCCAAGTTTACTTTTTTATATGATAAAGAGGAACTATTGGTTTTACAGTTGACCAATTTTTTGAATTTATCTTGAAGATCGTAAAATTTTCTAATCTAACTACAGATTTAGGGATCGAATTTACCATGTCCGATGAAGATTCAGGAGTTCTCGGATCTGGTATTACTCTGAAATCGTGTAAATTGTCATCATGAGTGCATTCATCAATCATCGTGCCTTGAAAAGTTTCTTCCATATGCAGGAAGCTAATAATCTATTGATCGTCGTCGAAGACTCTCCAATTCATGATGTTGTCAGGAATGGATGGCCTAAACAAAAGTTCGACGAAGAATGCATTCGGGGACAAGCCTTTTGTCTAACCACGATTTCAGAATCACCAAAGACAGTCAAATTTTGAATGTTCATATCTAAAGATTTTATGAGGCCCTACAATAAAGCCTCATATTCCACTGTGTTATTAGTACATTCAAATTCTAACCTACATGCAATCAGGGTTTTGTTACCTGCCGAATCAATAATAATGCAGCCTGCACCAGCTCCTTCTTTGGACTTTGACCCGTCAAAGTAAAGAGACCAAATTTTATTTTTATCGGGTGCATGAGACCATTGTGTAGAAGCTGTTGGCTGCACATATGCTACAATCTCGGACTGTTGTTTTGGGTTGGTGATAGTTGAAGTCTCGGCCATGAAATTGCTGAAAAAGGTATCCATCCATTGTATTTCGGGTGAATCAGCAGAAGGTGTAAATGGTTCATTGGGATCATTCAAATCTGTGACCGTGAACTTAAGGTAGCATTCACGATTTACATTGATTTTGTTGGGCTTTCCGTTCTCGGGCAGCGACAGGTGAGACCAATTTGTCGCGAAATAGCCGTGTAGCTGCTCTAACCAGTCTCTGCTTAGAAACAAACCATAAACTTCTGGAATATCCACAAAAATAATATCAATTACTTGATGAACTTTGGGGTTAGACGATAATCTTATAAGCACATTCCTTAATTCGCCTATGACTTTAACACTAGTTCGATCAAGTTGGATGATTTTTAAAGTGGATGGTTCAACTTCAGCATTAATCTTCTGACATACAGACCATGGCATCACATTAGATGATGCTCCTGAATCTACCATACAATTGTGCACGTTTCTATTAAATATTTCGAAAGTTAACAAAAATGGAGGTACATTTCTGCGAGTACTAAGGGTGGAAGCTTGTGGCTTTTTACTCACAGTCTCTAAAGCTAATTTATCTACATTTGTTACATTATTTACAGGAAGGCTTCCTTTATCATGAGGATCAGGATTATTCTTAGTGGAAGTCTTCGGAGGAACTTTGTTCTGAACAACCTTGTTTGAATTACCATTTTTGCTATTCTCTGCGATATTCTGTAACATTTTTTGTAGCAGAAACAGAAATTTTAATAATTCATAAATAGAAATGTTAGCCCTTAACTCTTTCAGATCTTCAACTAAATCATAATCCAAGTTGGGATTTACATGACTCTGTTTAGTCTCAGCTGGTTTAGATTTCTTTGGGGGCAAAGTCGTAGTGTTTTCAGAAGAAGGTTTGTTTGTTGTCTTACTCCTAGTATTGTAGGGATGTACCGTCTCGAAGTTAGCTTGAAAAATTCTATCTGAGAAGTGTCAAAAAATGTTCGGAGAAGATTCTTCTTCTTCAACTGTCTCTTGTTCAACTACTTCCTCGTGGATCTCAGGAGGCATCAAGTTATACTAGGCTTCTAGAATTGTTTGAAGGGCAAATTGCAGACATTCTAGATTTAGGCCCTCGGTATTTGGATTAGGTCGGTTGGTGGGAAAAGGCTTCCTGAACAGGGTTTTGTAGGGCCCTTTGCTCGAAGAAGCTTCTTTGGTCATCCTTTTCAAATCTATAACTTGATTTGACATTTTTTGAACGACTTTAGTTAAGTTTTCTAAATCCAAGCTTTCAGGTTGTGGTTTATTTTGAGCAGGTCTAGGGAGGATTTCAATCTTCTTTTTGGAAGATGAACTAGTCTCTGTTTCGTTGCTAGTAGTGTCTTTTAAACTAAGGATATATTTTTCAATCAGGCTGACCTCTTCAAAGGCCTCTAACAACGTGGCTTTCTTAGATCATTTTACCCAAATGGCTATACTTTGATGCAAGGCTTTAGTATAGTATGCTATGATAAGATTCTCGGCAGGCATGGAATCCGTAGGGATTCGGTTCTTAAGTGTTAAGAATCTTTGGTTAAAGTCTTTGATTTTCTCTTTGGGGTTCATTCTTAAACTAGAAAGCTCCATGACTAGAACTTCTGGGGACTTATTGTCTCCGAACTTTTCAAGAAAGCAGGATTCGAATTTCTCCCAAGAGACGAGGGTATGGGGTTGCTGGGCAAAGTACCAGGTAGAGGCATTGCCCTTGAAAGTATAGGGGAACAACTTACAGACTACGTCTTCGTGCTCGACATTACGGAGTCTAATGGATAACAGAAACTTTTTAATGTGATCTTCAACGATCTGTTTAGAGTAAGGGTCAAACTTGGGAAGCCACTTCTCCGGATGTTTGGGTAAGGGATGCTGAGGCCCGGGTACGGCTACTGCATCCTAGTCGAGCCAAGGTCTGGCAGGATTGTTCTGGTTGGCCATTGGTGTAGGCAGTGTGGAAGGCTGAGAAGGGGAACTTCCTTCGTCAGAAGAGTCTTCTCCAGAAGAAGAAGCAGGTGACGGAGGTGGTGAGGGTGGTATTCCAGATCCTCTTGCAGCAGGAGTGAGGATTGGATCTGTAGGGTTTAAAGCGAGGTTAGTGCCTCCAAGTTGTTCTCTGATATCAGAGAATTCTAAAGGTTGTTCTAAAGGTCGATTTGGTTTCCTTAAATGGGCGAAGGCACTATGTGTTCTTAAGAGAGATTGGCGGGCAATCTCCTGTACGTCACCACCTATAGGATTTGGGGTTACTGGTTCAACTGTGATCCGTGGATCATCATTTGATGTGGTTGTTGTTTGAGGGATGATGTTGTCGTTTGAATGACTTCTTGTCACTATAGGCGAGCGGTTAGGTGGTGGAGGAGTCTTACGACCACCTCGTGCCATTAATAATTTTCAGGCCCTCCTTCTAGCACCATTTGTTGACGGGCAAAAATGAATGCTCGTCAACTAGAGGAGTGGATCCGGTCCAGGGTTGTCTAAATAACCCAAGCCGTTTGGAATGATCCACCCCGACGGGTTTAGCGGCTCCGTTGGCCAATCTAAGTCCTAAAAAAAAATGAAAGAACACTAAACTAAAGGAACTAATCTAAATGAAAACAAAAAACTAAAGAAAACTATAAACAAATCTGAAATATATATATATATATATATATATACAGATTACGGTCTAATATTATACAATAATAATTCTATGAAATTAAATGTTCAGCTATCAATAGAATTAAATCTCAATCACAAATGTACATCATTTACAGAATACAAATTTTGATCTAAATTTGCAAAAATCATTGGTAAAATGCCTTATGACAGGGAAACCATTATTTTTTATTTTTCATATCTTTTCTGTGAAAGAAGAGAAATGAAAACTAACTAAGCTAAGCAATCAAGATAACAATCTGTGCCAGAAAACTGAACTATATATATCTATCTAAACTACTGAGAATTCTCGAACTTATTAACTATTAAATTACAAACATCAAACTGACCTAAAGTAACACTCCCTATTTGTCATGTGCTCGATACTTGATTTAGCTGTTTGGTGGGAGGAAACCAGCACCATATTCTTCACAAAATTCTTTTAAATAGGAAGCAGTAGTGCTCTTCGAATAAAAATGACAGAACAAACAAGACATAAAACGACAACAATCTTAAAGTTTACAAATCATCACATTTAGATAAATCCCTGTGTGAAGGTTTGTACAGAACAGTTCATTTAATGAAGAAGATAAACCTTTATTCATTAAATTGAAACAGAATAATTGTTGTACTAAAACTGAGATACCCCAGATATTGACAGAATTTAAATCACAACGCATTAACCTGTAACAAGTCTTGATATCTAAAGTAGTCAATGACTTAATCACAAATAAAAATGCACAAAACTTGAACGAAAGTATGATAAATTGAAAGATAAAGATGTTACAAAAGATCTACTTCCATTCGAGTCTGTATCATCATAAATCCATAGTCTTTGTTCTCCCAATAGTGATGGGTTCATTACAAAAACTGTTTACAAAAAAATCTGGGAACAATCTCCCAAGTCTCTATTTCTGCCTATGACTAACAACTTAAAACAAATCTATATCACAAAAAGCATGTTCTAAACTACTACAGCATGTCCAATTTGTCATTGAAATTTGTAGGTACCTGTAGGTGGACAAGAATACACAAGTTTAGATAATGTTTTATTGGTAAAATTAACAAAAATCTAAATTTTAAGACTAGCTACAGAATCTCACGATTCTGTAACTGGTCTTATTTGCAAACATAACCGTTTTAAATCAATCCAAATGATAACAGAAATATTTTCAACCTATTAAACCAATCTTTAATTACTAATTGAAAACAAAGAAAATCATTCACGCCAAAACAAACCACAACTTTTATGCCAATTTGAAACAAACAAAATCGTGGTCAATTAACCGAATGGTAACATGGATATATGTGATCTGTCAACCAACCTTTTTATTACCAATTTGAAACCGACATAATCGTTTTGACAATTAAAAGCCAACAAAATCATTTTTATGAATCGATTTCAATTGACACAGACTATAATCGATCAAACAAATCTTTTACTTAACACAAACGCCATAGTTTATGTCAATTCATAATTTAACAAAATCGTTGTTGAATCAAAACAAAACTAACAGAATCATTTTTTAATTCAAGACTAACAGAACTATATCAAACCAAACGTTGATACGAATCCAACGCATATACAAACGACTATGCTAATTCAAGGCATGCAGCATCGTTTTTGAATCAAACTAAACATAAATGAATCGAACTAACTCAGGGCCGACACAATCATTATACTAATTCAAGAGCAATCAAATCGTGTTAAATTGGTTCAAGCAAAACATAGCTATACTATTTAGCAAACAAATCTTCAATGAAAACATAATTCAAAACAAAATCAAAATAGCAGAATCGTTTTTAAATCTATTTAAACAAACATAACTAAATGGGAGCGAACACAATCGACTAACCAAATCATTCAAAATCGATGTTGAAATAATCATACCTGGGGTGTGGAAAAATGATTCGGTCAGGATAACCTTGAGTTGACAAAGGTCGTAGCTGCCTCAACATTTCTAAATACAATTGAACCCGTAGTCTTTTGCTTCTTCTCGTTGGCTTGTAGCCTGTCGTTCTCCTTTGAAAACACAATAACTCGTTCATCTAATGATTTAATCTTAGATTGCAATAGGGGAACATCGGTGTAATAACGTTCAAGCCAAGAATTGCATTGAGTATATTGTAACAGATTTTCGATTTAACTCAGCGCTACATAATAGAGAAGACTGACTTGAAGGTTGAACCCATTTAAGTGAAAGTTGTACATCTTCTTAAGGTATTGTGTGAAACAAATAGGTCAAATTGTGTATATTTTATAGAATCTGGAGTTTTTCAATCTGTTGAAAGACCAATGATTTATCGGTATTTTAAAACGTCCAATATTCCGTTGGATTCGGAATACAATGAGAAGCTGTCTGATTTTGGACAGTTGCCTTCAAAGAACGGACCTCCAGGAGCCATTAGCAAGGATTCTTGTATACCACCACATAGCCAGTCTCCAAGGCATAAAGAATCTGGTCACAGTGACTTCCATTCTCCATTTGTCTTTTCAGAGTATTGGGGTCGTTTATGGAGATATAGGAACTTCTCCCCTTTATGTGTTTGCTTCCACTTTTACAGATGGTATCAATCATCCAGATGATGTTCTTGGTGCTCTGTCTCTCATAGTTTACTCGCTCACTCTTTTTCCACTTCTCAAATACGTTTTTATTGTACTTTGGGCCAATGATAATGGAGATGGTGGGACGTTTGAATTTTATTCCTTGATATGCCACCATGCAAAAGTGAGTGTCTTTCCCAATCAACAAGCAGATGATAGAGAGATTTCATCATATAAGCTTGCAGTGCCCAGCAAAGAGCTCAAATGAGCTGTGAAGATAAAAGACGCTTTAGAAAAAAGTGATGCAGCTAAGACAATTTTGCTCATACTAGCCCTCCTCGGTACCTCTATGGTTATTGGAGATGGTGTGCTCACTCCTTGTATCTCAGTGATATCAGCAGTTCAAGGGATACAAAATGTTGACAATTAAATCAGCAGGAGATGGTGGCTATGATATCTGTGGCAATCATAGTTATACTCTTCTTTGTCCAGAGATGCTTTCCATGGGTTACAGTGGTACACACTTCATCTAAACATGAAGGCCAAGTGTATATTCCAGAAATCAACTACATCCTCATGTTGGAATGCATTATTGTCACTGCTTCTTTCAAAGATACTACCAAGATCGACAACGCCTATGGCATAGCCGTGGTTGGGGTTATGATCGTCACTTCATCCTTCCTCACACTAGTAATGCTTATGATATGGCAGACTCATCTATTGTTGGTCGTTATCTTTGTCACTGTATTTGGAGCAATCGAATTCACATACTTCTCAGCAATGCTATACAAGTTCCCCCAAGGGGGCTACCTTCCATTAGTTTTTAATGTAGTATTACTATTTGTAATGTATGTGTGGCATTATGTCCATGTAAAGAGATACGCCTACGAAGTAGAGCAGAAGGTGTCATCAGAGTACATCTTGAGCCTGGGTTCGAGTCTGGATGTGACCAAAGTTCCGGGGATCGGGCTTCTATACACCGAACTAGCACAAGGAGTCCCAACAATATTTGCACATTTCATGAGAAACCTCCCTGCCATGCATTCTGTCATTTTATTCATCTGTGTCAAGTATCTGCCTGTGAATACAGTTGCAGCTGGAGAACGATTTCTATTTCGTTGTATTGGTCTAAAAGAACACAAAATGTATGCAAAGCTACAATATGGACAATTGTGCATGGCTTATCTGGAATGCTTAAAGAAAGCATCAGGCTGGAAACGATTTACAAAGTGGAATAAGCATTTTGATTGGGAGGCGAAGGAGCTTCTTTTGCAACAGTGCAGTGTTAAAACAATAAGCAACAACTTAATTCAAATTATCATGCCATTTCAATGGGACAAAACTCATACAACATTTCAGGTGATGAGCATATTACACGTCCCCTTATTAAAAGTATGCAGGAGGTGGTGACAGACATTCTGTGCCTGGTAGTCGTAGAGTTCCAGAATGCAAATCGTTCATATTCCTTTTTATATAACATATCATGAGTGCGACTGATGCATATAATCGACGGAAGAGGTAACAGAAAGAAAAGGTGGTGGCTTAAATGCTTTAGCTTTGACAGTTGTCCTTTAAGGTCCGTAAAAGCTACTGAATTTGTAAGTTTTGTGACCAAATCGAGGTGTTTTTGCCAAGAAACTTGGATTTATAATGGTGAATTTATAATGGGCAGAATAAATCATGAACAGGTCATTAGTCGTCTGCATCTTTTGGCCTTCAAACAAAAATTGCAGCAATGGATGCCTTGTTCTGCACTCCAGCTGTCAGACCTTCGCCGGTTTCAATGGCAAGCCTGAAACCCCGACAGAGTAATGCGACCGGAGCCGTTCAAGTCGGTGCATCTCCACGCAATGGAAATGTTGATGGCGGCGGCTCTATTGTAGAAACTTCTTCCTCAGTATCCACTCTGCCATTGTCATCTTCTCGCCCACCTTTTCCTTCCCCAGAGACACAGACTGTGGGGCACACTTGTGGAAAACCATAAACTGCATGATCGGCTGAATACGAAGGAACCCACAAGCGTCGTGTACTTTTCTTTCGGAAGCCTCGCGGTTCTTTCAAAAGAACAAATTCATGAGATTGCTCTTAGACTGAAAGCGAGTAGATATTCCTTCATATGGGTTATTTGTCCACCTTCTTCGAAAGGGGAAACGAATAGCGAAGAGAACTTGCCTCCGGGTTTCCTCAACGAAACCTCCGAACAAGAGCTAGTCATCCCACGGTGTCATCAGCTGCAAGTGCTTTCTCATCCATCTGTCGACGCTTTTATGACACACTGTGGATGGAATTCGACACTGGAAAGCCTCAGCCTCGGGGTTCCTATGTTGGCTCTTCCTCAGAAGAGCCAACATACAACTAATTCCTCATACATTGCAAAGAAATGTGTATATATAACTAGGGAATGTGATGAGAGCTGAGCGGTGCAGAATGGAGTGGGAAGACTGGATATGAACGATTTCAACGTGCGTGCTTGATCATTTTTTGCATCACAAGATTGTCTCGGCATTGGCTTAGTGAGATGGTTTTCCAGTCACCGAGTTCGTAAATTTCTGAAAACCTTTTGCCGCACATGTTTGCAGTTTTACTTTGCTCTACAGTTTTGTTCGTTCAACTAGGCTTATCGAAATGGTATCAGAGCAAATCAAGGCAACGTTCTTCTGGGTTTTGCATCTGTTTTCTTTAGATTTGGTGAAGTCTGAAACTCTTCCTTGTAAATAATCTTGAGCTCAGTTTTAGTTTTCCAGTGGTCTTGATCCAGTGCATTTTCATGAGTATCTTGTATCGTGTTTCATCCTGCATACACATATTCTCAAGAGCACTTGGTTTGGGAATGCAAATTTTTTCCATCTTGGCAAAGGGTAACAATAGTGAAGCTCTGATTCTCCTTCTACACTATTAGGAACTGTTGAAGATATATTTTCGTTTGGACTATTGCATCTGGTGTATATTGGTGGCTATTTAAATGTTTGCAAAAGCTATANGAAGAGGTGTCAAAGCAATTAACAAACGGTTAAAAGATTAGTAACAACAGTGCATCCAGCAGTTGCACAGTCCGTAGAAGACAAATCATTTTATATTCCCCGGAACGCAAAGAGGTTGTTTTTAGAATTTTCTTTTAAATAAGTGTGGAGGTAACAGAAAGAAAAAAAGGGGCGCAGGGTGCGCTGGGGAATAAACCTATTGTGAAGAGGGGTTCTTTGTATGCCGAATTATTTTGTAAACCAGATTGGAGAAATAAAGATGATTTCTTACTTGTGACTGTGAGATTCATCACGGTCGATTTCTTTCAGTATGTTCTTCTCTTTTCAGCTGTGTTAAATCTG
>SNQJ01S0019454.1:150697-168614 GCA_010110895.2 Picea sitchensis | reverse complement strand
AACACAGTGCTGAGTCATATGTTGAAACACCGCTGTGAGTATATGCTGAAACACAGTGCTGTAACATATGCTGAAACAAAGTGCTCTAACATACGCTGAAACACAGTGCTGAGTCATATGCTGAAACACCATTGTGAGTATATGCTGAAACACAGTGCTGTAACATACGCTGAAACACAGTGCTGAGTCATATGCTGAAACACCGCTGTGAGTATATGCTGAAACATAGGGTTGTAACATATGCTGAAACACAGTGCTGAGTCATATGCTGAAACACCGCTATGAGTATATGCTGAAACATAGGGCTGTAACATATGCTGAAACAGAGATGAAACTGAGTTTGGCATTTAAATTTGGCTGAAAAATCAGCGAGACTGAAACTGGGTTGGGGTTTTGAAAAATTAACACATTTTTCTTTTTATTCTTTATTCATATTTTCATGATTTATTCTCTTTTAATCATGACTTTGTATCAGTTCATTTTTGTCATAAATTGATCACAGTCATGGATCAATTTAATCCTTTATACTTAATGCCTAATCTCTATTATATTTACAGAGACTAGATTTCATGAAGGCGCTTCCTTTAAACCATCACATATGACCGTGCGTTACATAACCACGGACTTTACCAATTATAGCGACATGTTATAATTTTATTTTAATATTCTTATAGCATATGACCAATAGCGGTGACCGAATGCTAAGCTTGAACGAGTGCTTGAGTGCTTTACCAAATCAATGGTCATGATTCAATCTCCTAACGAGATGCACGGCTAAAGGGATTTCGGTACTTTTCCCTTCGAGTTATCGTGAATTCCAATATTATAAAACTCACGATCACGAAATCGCTGAAATGATTGGATGACTCATATTTATTTCATGAAGATAGATCTACGGTCTACTTTAGACCTAGACTCATCCTTTCATTGCTGAATCCGACGGCTGTGACTTGATCACACGATGAGATGGATGGCTGTCGGGATTTCGACATTTTGGCCATCAAGTCTTCGAGACACTTCTCTTTACAAAACTCTCAGTTGTGATATCGCCGATATGATCAGTCGGTTCATGTCTCTTCCATGGAAGAGATCAACGACCCACCTTAAACCTTAATCCGATCCCTTCTTTCCTTAATCAAACGACTGTGTCTTAATCAGGCGTTGAGATATATGACTGTCGGGATTTTGGCATTTTTCCTTCGAGTCTTCGTGACCTCCAACAGTTCAACTCTCGGTGACTGTAAATCACCCGATGCATGTCCCTTTTGGAGTTTTGACTTTGGGGACTTTGAGACACTAGATTTTTTTACTTATAATGCAAAAATCTGAAGTGAGACCCCCGGGGGTGACGTAAACATTTACGTCACTTGAAGACGTGTCACAATCCTATTAGCTACCACATTTCATTCATATTTGTGATATACATGTGCCTAAAATTCCATATCATATTGACACTTGTCAGTGTCTTACTGTGCCATGTGTCCTTGCTGACGTGGTCTTCCATGCGTTCTAGCTGACAAGGTTCGCTGACCAATAGTCTTGATCCAACGATCCTCCATCGTCGTCCAAATCCAATGGACCTTATTCACTCATTCTTCATTTCTTTAATCCAACACTATAATATGATCAATGGATGAGAGAAACCCCAAAGATAACTTTTAGATCAGACGAATGTCGGTATTTTGAGACTTCATTTGTCTCTACTTCGAGACATGAAACATGTCAAAACATCTGAGGTGGATTTCGCCGATTAGATCAGATAGCTTAGATATTAACCATGATCCGATGGTCCAGATCCTCTTTCACGATTTCACGTTTTTCTATTTGGAAGGTTAGCACTTCTAGTCTTTGAATTTTCAGTCAGCGAAGTGTTGAACCAATGCCATGTGTCCTCTGGCTCAACGACCAAGATTCTCTCTCGATTCAATGGTCTGGATTGGATCGTGAATTCACGTTCGGTATTTCAAGAGGCATGCTCCGTTCTCTCAACTCGCAATTTCTGAATTCTCAAAACCCGGTATGCCACTCTCGTCAGATCGATGACCCATGTCGCTCCTCTTGATCTACGGTCCTTATTTTATCGTGATTCTGCGTTTCGGTATTTCAAGAAGCATGCTCCATTCTCTCAACTAGCAATATCTGAATTCTTGAAATCCGGTATACCATTCTCTTCAGATCGATGACCCACATCGCTTCTCCTGATCGATAGTCCTTATCTTATCATGATTTTGTGTTTTGGTATTTCAAAGGTTAGAGCACCTCCCTTCTTTTGACTCCTTATTTCCCAATATCCGCTTACGTTGGTTCAACGATCGACGACCCTTCAATGGTCCTCAAGCCCACGGTCACTCAAATGTCCGATGTGCATTGTATGAGATGATCAACATGGTCAAAATATTTGATCGAACGTCTGCTCAGGTTTCTTCACTCTGATCGGATGGCTGTTGAAGCTCTTCATTCACTAACTCTTCTAAGATTTAATATAGTCAGTCGCTAGTTCTCCTAAGATTTGATCACTACGTTTTCTAACCCTCCTGAAATTTTATCATAGGATTGTTGATCTTATTGTGATCAACAATAATCATGAATTTCTTTTGCAACATGATTTACCATGAAATGCGCTCTTCCTTCTGAGTTTTGGTCTTCATACTTCTCACTCATCCTGTTTTCTCCTCCTCCTGAGCTTGCGCTTTTCCTTCTCTGCATAATGTATGACATCTTCTGCTGACTGATATACTGTTGACATCAATGACAATCTCATATGTCATTTAACAACATATCATCTGATCAACTGTCCACATCAATGACTGTTGACATCAATGACAATATTTCCAACAATCTCCCCCTTTGTCATTGAGGTGAACACACTAACTTCATATACAAAACTCCCCCTTTGTTGATGCTTTCCTTTTATGAATTTTTCCTTTATATGAAGTTTCTCTCCCCCTTTGACATCAATGGCAAAGGGTTTCTTCTCCTATGATCTATCTATATATATACTTCTCTGAAAACTGGTAACTCCTTCTGTAATCAATCTTTTCCTATTATAATAGAATGACTCCTTCTATCGTTGATTGTTATCTCCCCTTGAGATATTCAATACATATCTGTTTTAAGGGTTTTTGCAAAAATATCTGCCACCTGTGGTAAGCTTTGTATGTTACTGACCAGACTGACCTTGGGTAAATATTCCTACAGACATGTTCTACCAATCATAGTTGAATGACTTCCCTTGTCAATATGCTTTCTCTCTTTCTGACTATTTGTCACCTTTGTTTATGAAAAGGTAGATCTTCTTGACAAGGTTTCTTCCCCTGTTGATTTACTAACTTCTTATCTTAGTTGATTGGGATTTTTTTTTTCCGTGTGTGTTTAAAATGAGTAGTCTTTCTTGATACAAATTTTTGTAGTGATCGAGTCTTTTCAAGATTTAATCTAATTACTTTCTTATTTACTAACCAAAACTTCACTTGAGTTTTTACTAATTGTTCTCCCCCTTTATTTCTATAAAGGGTATCATTTTCTGACAGGGTTTCTCCTCTTGTTTTTTTTTTTTACAGGATGTCATGTACTTCATTTTGTACATCAGAATACTGCTGCTATGGATACTGGAACACTGCGCAATTGTAGGTCATCATTTTTCAAACAACCCTTGGTTATGTTCATCAATTCTCATCGATCTCTACCAATTGTTTTTATATCATCCACCTTGACATCTGTACTCTCAACAATCTTATGTATCCTAAGATTGTAGAACCTGTATGCTTTATTGGTAGTAGCATATCTAAGAAGAATACCTTCATCAGATATGGCATCAAATTTTATGAGATTCTTCTCAAGATTTTTGATATAACCCTTACTTCCAATGACTTTGAAGTATTTTACAGAATGATCTCTCCCAAACATGGTTCATAAGGATTTTTACTACTATTAATCATGAGCTAACCTCTGTTCAATATGAATATTGATGTTCTTACAACTTCCATCCTATATCAATACTAATTGATGGAATACCCATCAGATAATTAGCTTCATCTTCAGGGTCCTCCTTGGGATAGAGAAACTTGGATGCAAAATGACCAACTTTTCCACAGTTAAAACATTTGTAAAGAGGTTTTCCTTTGTACTTCCATGATCCTTTCTGAAGTTTTCTAATGAAACTGGATTCTTCCACATCAGATTCTTCATGATGGTTGGATTGAGGTTTTTGCTCTTGATTTATCTTTGTGTCGGATGCTTTGAAATATATTTCATCTTTTGCTGATTTATCATGCCCTATTCTCATTTCATATGCTGTAAAGATTCCATGGAGCTGATGAACTATGAGTGTATTTAGATCATATCTATCTTTAATTGAAGAAATCTTTGCATCTTATCTCATAGGTAATGACCTTAAGATTTTGTGCACAATGGGTTTATCTGTAACTTTTTTTTTTTCTAGGATTGAAGATTCATCATCAACGTCATCATTGTGTGCACCAGGATATTCTTTATCCTTGTTTTGAGAATATTCCTTATTAGATGTTTTATCCCCCAAAATCCTATTATTAACTTCATCAATTCCAGGAGCAATATTTTCCTCATCTTTCTTATTTGGTACTTGGGATTTTATTTTCCATATCTTCTTATTTACTCTTGTTGTCATATTGTGTGAAACATTTCTTATTAACTGTTTTCTTGAGTTCCAACAATTATAGGCTTTGTGACCATATTCACCACAACTATAGCATCTCATAGTGTAAAAATGCCCAACAATATGTCCAACATGATTGCAGTTCCAACATATTATACTATTGTCGAACCTACCGACTTGTTTTCTTCCATGATGCTGACAATCCAAGGCTTTATGACCATATTCATTACAAGAAAAACAATAACCGTTAAAGACACTCTCATACCTTCTTTGATTCATCCATGAATGTGTCTCTCTTCTGAACTTGCTTTGAGGTGTATGAGTAGCTTCTGGATGTCTTCCTTGATCTGATATTCTAAGTTTTTTAGTGTTGTTTTCATTCTTTGAACATGAAGAATGTACATCATACTTGCTTTCCCTTCTTATAAAAAAAAGACTTGCATCAGACCTACCTTCACCTTTTACAAATGAAGGACTTGCATCAGGTTTGTTGGGGATACTGATCTTTTCCTTATTGTATCCAAGGCCATATTTGTCACTTGGTGATCTCTGACTATCTAGGATCGCATCCAGGGTCATGGAGCTGATCAAGAACTTGTTTTGGGTGTCTGACTGTTGAACCTTCTTTCTAAGATTCACAACTTCTGCTTCCAACTCATGACATCATTCTTCCTTTTTGTCCAACTCGTTCCTTACTACCTCTTCTCTCATTTTTTCTTCTTCAAGTTGGATTTTAAGATTTACATAGTTTTCCCTTAGTTCCTTTAGATCTACAATGTTTTTGCTTGATACATCATCTTCCTTCTTTTCTTCTTTTGCTTGAATGATTTTATTTTCCAGTTTGTTGATATTCTCTTCATTTTCTTCTGTTAGACCAACAACTTTTGTTTTCAATCTTTTGATCTCATCTTCTTTGTTTTCTAACTGAATCTTTTTCTCAGATATGATTTCTTTATTGTATTTGAGCTTTTCTTTTATTTCTAGGATATGCTTATGATTTCCAAGCTCATCATTTTCCTTCTCCTTTTCTTTTACTTGATTAATTTCTTTCTTCAACTTCTTGATCTCCTCTTCTTTCTCTTCTAACTGATTGTCCTGTTCATATATTATCTTATCACAGTCCTTGATCATTTCCTTTATTTTCAAGACATGTTTTTTATTCTTTTCAAGGAATTCTTAAGTGTAGTCATGAAGATAGCTATAGTCTGATTCATTATGGTGATATAGGTATTCATAGAAACTCCAATCAACCTTTTCTTTGGCCTTTGATAGTTCTTCTTATTCTTCTTCCGTGGGTTAAATGCTAAAAAAACATTTTTTTATTATATCTGTGTCTTCTTCTTTACTTGCAGAGGAGGATTTAATATCACTGCTATTGCGGTCGAAATATTGTGGGGAGTCCTTACTTTTATTGATGGCTGAGTCATCATCTTCATCCTTGATAGGAATGTCTTCTGTGTCTTTATTTTTATTTGATACGTATTTTCTAACTTTATCCATAAGTCCATGGCGGATGTGCATAGTCCTATTCTTGTCTTGAATGTATTTGATAATCCGTTGAGAAGAATATTCAATGCCACTTCATTGTTCTTCCTTGATCCTCTTTGGATGGTAATTTTGGATAGATTCTTTGATGTAGTTAATTCCTAGGGCTTCCTTACTACTGCATTCCAAACCTCATATCCTTTTGACTTAAAAAACTATTTCATATTTTCTCTCCATGAGAAGTAATTTGTTCCATTGAATAAAGGAGCTTCAACTGTGGAGAGAGCCATGTGTCCACCCATTTCTTTAGGATCTGCCTTCCAGTGTTTTAAACCGTGTTTGAAGGAACCTGGCTCTGATACCAATTGAAGAACACATGACCCACACTAAGAGGGGGGGGGTGAATTAGTGTGTGAATTATTTTAACAATTTCTTTTTACAAGTTATCGGTTAAAATATAATTGAATAGATTAAGAATAATCACATCATAATTATAATGAACACAAAGAACTGGATGTTTGTATAAGCTTTGTATAATTGATATGAAGACAAATATGAATATATGTGATCGAGGATTTTGTTTTTAGCACCAACTAAAGTTTTCAACACCAACTGAAATAAGGAGCACCAACCCCTTGGAGAGCACCAATTCTCTGCCAAGACCCAGCTTGGCACAAGACCCATCTTGCTGCAAGTCCCAGCTTGCTGATAAAACCTAGTCTATACAACTAGATTCTATTCGACTCCAGTAGTAGTGATCCATTATAGAATCAATGACCATAGATATAATTTAAGATACTCATCACCACATTTCATCTTCTCTGTTATTCATATTTTCTTTCCTCTGATATCTTCTTGAAATCTGATTCAACTTATTTAACTTATGTTCTGAACTGAATTTAATATTCTCTCTGTTATTCACATTTTCTTTCCTCTAATGTCTTCTTGGAATCTGATTCAACTTTTTGTCTTCCATTATGGACTGCAGAGACACTATCTTCTCACTGCTTTTTCTCATTTATATAATCTTCAAGCTGGTGTGAAATTTAAAACATGTCCCTTTATTTGAACCATTGTACCTTTTCATTTAAAATGATAATCTAAACTTTAATTAATATCATTTTCCCTTTTATTCTTTATTCATATTTTCATGATTTATTCTCTTTTAATCATGACTTTGTATTGGTTCATTTTTGTCATAAATTGATCACAGTCATGGATCAATTTAATCCTTTATACTCGATGTCTAATCTCTGTTATATTTACAGAGACCAAATTCCGTGAAGCCGCATCCTTCAAACCATCACACATGACCATGCATTACATAACCACGAGCTTTACCAATTATAGCGACATGTTATAATTTTCTTTTAATATTCTTATAGCATATGACCAATGGCGGTGACCAAATGCTAAGCTTGAACGAGTGCTTGAATGCTTTACCAAATCAATGGTCATGATTCAATTTGCTGACGAGATGGACGAATGCCGGGATTTCGGTACTTTTCCCTTCGAGTTATCGTGAATTCCAACATTACAAAACTCACGATCACGAAATCACCGAAATGATTGGACGACTCATATTTATTTCATGAAGATAGATCTACGGTCTAATTTAGACCTAGACTCATCCTTTCACTACTGAATCCGACGACTGTGACTTGATCACACGATGAGATGGATGGCTGTCAAGATTTTGACGTTTTGGCCATTAAGTCTTCGAGACATTTCTCCTTACAAAACTCTCGATTGTGATATCACCGATATGATCAGTCAGTTCATGTCTCTTCCATGGAAGAGATCAACGATCCACCTTAAACCTTAATCCGATCCCTTCTTTCCTTAATTGAACGATTGTGTCTTAATCAGGCATTGAGATGTATGGCTACCGGGATTTCGACGTTTTTCCTTCGAGTCTTCGTGACCTCCAATAGTTCAAATCTCGGTGACTGTAAATCACTTGACACGTGTCCCTTTCAGAGTTTTGGCGTTCAGGACTTCGAGACACTAGAGTTTTTTACTTACAATGCAAAACTCTGAAGTGAGACTCTTAGGGGTGACGTAAATGCTTACGTCACTTGATGACGTGTCACAATCATATTAGTTGCCATGTGCCATTCATATTCGTGATATACACGTGCCTAAAATTCCATATCATCTTGGCACTTGTCAGTGCCTTACTATGCTATGTGTCCTTACTGATGTGGTCTTCCACGCATTCTAGCTGACAAGGTTCCCTGACCAATAGTCTTGATCCAACGATCCTCCATCGTCCTCCAAATCCAATGGACCTTATTCGCTCATTCTTCATTTCTTTAATCCAACACTATAATATGATCAATGGATGAGAGAAACCCCAAAGATAACTTTTAGATTGGACGAATGTCGGTATTTCGGGACTTCGTTTGTCGGTACTTCGAGACATGAAACATGTCAAAACTTTCGAGGTGGATTTCACCGATTAGATCGGACAGCTTAGATATTAACCATTATCCAACGGTCCAGATCCTCTTTCATGATTTATCGTTTCTCTATTTGGAAGGTTAGCACTTCTAGTCTTTGACTTTTCAGTCAGCGAAGTGTTGAACCAATGCCATGTGTCCTTTGGCTCAACTGCCAGGATTTTCTCTTGATTCAATGGTCTGAATTGGATCATGAATTCACGTTCGGTATTTCAAGAGGCATGCTCCGTTCTCTCAACTCACAATTTCCGAATTCCCGAAACCCGGTATGCCACTCTCGTCAGATCGATGACCCACGTCGCTCCTCCTGATCGACGATCCTTATTTTATCGTGATTTCGTGTTTCGTTATTTCGAGAAGCATGCTCCATTCTCTCAACTCGCAATCTTTGAATTCCCGAAATCCGGTATACCACTCTTGTCAGATCGATGACCCACGTCACTCCTCCTGATCGTCGGTCCTTATCTTATCGTGATTTCATGTTTCGGTATTTCAAAGGTTAGAGCACCTCCCTTCTTCTGACTCCTTATTTCCCGATATCCGATTTCATGATATTCGCTTACGTTGGATCGACGGTCCACGACCCTTCAATGGTCATCAAGCCCATGGTCACTCAAATGAACAATGTGCATTGTATCAGATGATCAACATGGTCAAAATATTTGATCAAACGGCTGCTAAGGTTTCTTCACTCTGATCGGACGACTGCTGAGGCTCTTCATTCACTAACTCTCCTAAGCTTTAATATAGTAATTCGCTAGTTCTCCTAATCTTTGATCACTGCATTTTCTAGCCCTCCTGAAATTTTATCATAGGATTGTTGATCCTATCATGATCAACAATAATAATGAATTTCTTTTGCAATCTGATATACTGTGCAATGCGCTCTTCCTTCTGAGATTTGGTCTTCATACTTCTCACTCGTCCTGTTTGCTCCTCCTCTTGATCTTTCTCTTTTCCTTCTTTGCATAATGTATGAGATATTCCGTTGACTGATAAACTGTTGACATCAATGAAAATCTCATCTGTCATTTAACAAATATCATCTGATTGACTGTTGACATCAATGACAATGTTTCCAACACCCAGAAGTCAACACAAATTCTCCATTTCCCATTCACTTTCTTTGGAACCGCTACAAGCGGGGATACCCACTTACTGTCAGAGATGGGATAGATAAACCCGACATTTAACATCTTTTGGATCTCCTCCTTGACTATGTCTTTAAGTGATGGGTTCATCATTCTCTAGGGTTGCCTAATAGGTGTTACTTCCCCCTGGGTATATATGCGATGGATTCGTGTCGGGGTTTATAACCTTCATGTCAATGTATTCCCAGGAAAATGCTCTTGATTGTTTCTTAAGGATATCTACTAACTATTTTTGTTGGTCTGCATCTAGCCTGGAATTTATATGTAAAATTTTTCTTAGACTAATCTTGTAGGGCATAGTGTAAGACATGTAAGAGTCATCAATCATAAAAATAAAATATGTTGAAGAAAAAATGGATGGGTCTAATTGTTCTTGAAATTATTCCCCAAACATGTATTCAAATTAGGGAAAGGACTGTGGAAAATCCACACATGTGATAGTAGAAATAAACTGGTTTAACACATTTTATGTTGTGTGCTCCTAAAGTTCCCATGCATGGTCAATTGGCAATACGGGTTCTTCCTAGTCCTCGTTCTCGTATGGAAATTCAAGCCACCATAGACTCTACATAATAGGTTGAGATGGAGGGTAAATGGTGAGCTTCTGGATAGAGAGACCATTTGAGATGGTCATTTCTCCTTCTCTACAGCCAATAAATGCATTGGTTGTGGCTAGCCAAGGTCTTCCCAAAATGACGGGATGGCCTTTGGTAGGATCCTTTGAAAGAATTAGAAGAAAATATACGAGGTACTCCCATGAGGCTAAAGTAACCATGATATCATCTAAAATTCCTTCAGGTATAACCCTAGTCTTATCTGCTAATTCCAAAATGGTTGGGGTAGGTCGAAGAAGAGGTTGTAACCATAATTGTTCCAAGGTAGTAGCGGCCATAACATTGATGGCTGCCCCTAGATCTATGAGAGTGTTTCCAATGGATACCTCATTAATGGTTATAGTCACTACGGGGTTTCCTGGATTCCCATATTTTGCTAGTTTTGGATGTTCTGATATGTATTTGGAAAGTCCTCCTATCAAGTGTACTGTAGGGGGGTCCTTTTTCTTCCTACCTGGCTTCTTGATATATAATTCTTTGACTACCTTACTGTAGATTGGAATGTCTTTAATGTCTTGAAGTAGAGGAATCTTGACACAAATATTTTTCAATTCATTCAAAATGTCAAATTCTGGTCGGGTGGTAGGTTTCTCGATTACCAATCGGTCTGGATAAGGAGGGACCTTCATAATTTGTGAAAGTTCATTTCGGGGAATCTTGGGTTCTTGATTCTTCGGGATAATAAAATCTTTCCACCTGGTGTCATCTATGGGTTGTTTGGTGGTTTCTTCTTCTTCTTCTTCTTGGATGACCACTGAAGGTCTCTCCCTATCTATAATTTTTCTTGATCTTAGTTGAATTTCCTATAATGGAACAGGAGTAATAACATACATTGGGAAGGCCTACATCTCAACATTGTGAAGAGGTTGAGGGGTCTTATTATTGGGATTTGGCACTGGCTGTGCCGGTAATAGTGTCAGTCTCGGGGAGCTTGCATTTTGATATTGTAGTAGTTGTTGTTGTGGAATAGGAGGTAAAGGTGGTGGAACAAAACCTGGCAAAAGCTGCAGAGTGTTCGGTGAGAATTGAGGATAAGGTTGGTTGGACATATGTATAGGTGGAGCTTGAGGGTTTCCTTGGTTGTGTCCTCCCTTCCATCCTTGAATCCAAGGATGTTGGTACTGAGTAGACCAGTTTTTCCAACCTGGTGAGTTCCACTGTTGTTCTTGATAATAGGGTGGAACTTGAGACTATAGATCCGGGTATGTGGGTTGATTCCTAGGCTTCCATGGCCTTCTAGGTGCATAAGAAGACTCCCCAGGATCTCCACTCCTATAGATGGCTAATAAACCAGGCAATGATGGACATTTTTCAGTTACATGGTCTTCTGTACAAAAGCCACGAACTGAAATGTTATCTAATGGGCATTCCCTTGAGGAATGCTTCCTCCTGCATCTTGGGAAATATATGCTCATTGTTGCATTTTACTCCTCCTATTTTTATTTTTATTTTTAGGGTGTCCAACTAGGAACCTATTGTGCTTAAGATATATGTCTTGAAGTTCTCTAAAAGTTTCCATATCTCTTCTCTTGTGATACCACATGAACTAATTGGTTTTAAGTTTCTATTGTAAGGGTCCTGAACATTATTTCCTGTTTTGGCTTTACTCCTTGAGTAATTTTTACACATTTCACATATTTCAGAAAAGGGTTTATGAGAGATGTCACCTGATGCCATCAAGTTAAGCATCTCCAGATATTCTTATGAAATTCCCTTAAGGAAAAAATCCCTTATTGCATCCTCTGGGAGGTCATGGTATTTTGACTTCTAGGAGATGTAACCAAATCTTTCCATATAATCTTCAAGTGTCTCATCTTCTAATTGTTGATTTTAAAGATGTCGTTACGAGACTCTTTGGTCTTGTAGTAGTCTTGATACTTCTTAAGAAAGATGCCTTTCATGGCTTCCCAAGACCTAATACTGGATTCTCCCAATCCCATGAACCATCTTAGTGTAGAGTCTTTGAGGGTGGTAGGAAAGAGTTTTAATTTCTGGGCATCTTGTGTAGGAGATACAACTACATACAAGATGCCCNTTTGAGGGTGGTAGGAAAGAGTTTTAATTTCTGGGCATCTTGTATGTAGTTGTATCTCCTACACAAGATGCCAAATTCAAATAGGAAGTTGTTTGGATCTTCACTTTTTTTACCGTAAAAGGTAGGCAGTGCTAAGAGAGGAATATTCTTCATGTTGACATTTGGAGTGGTGTCTAAAATTGGAAACCCAAAGGTAGTTTCGGTTTGGTTTCCAGTTTCTTCTTCCTCCCCAAGTCTTACATTATTATGGTCCTCCTGCTCATCCATATTGGCTTGGTTTCCAAAAAGAGAGTACCTAGGTGGTTTTACCTTTGAAGAAAAAAAGGTTTCCCTTTGATGGAAAGGACTTCCTATGGATTGGATGTCTGGGACTCTACTCGAGCCAGTTGAGACTATTGGTGCCAAAGTTTTTGTGTCAATTTGAGAGATAATTACATTGGTTGAACTACCAAACAAAAGATTCACCCGTTCAGGGTCTATGATGTCCTTAAAATTAGGGTCCCTTGGTGGTGGTGTAAAAGAAAAGGTTGTATTGTTTGGTTCTGCGGAAGGCTCGAGTGGTCTTGCCTCCTTTCCTAATATGCTTGATGCTTCAATTTATTGTTCTATAGTGCTCCCTGTGTTAGTTTCTTTAGAGACTATTTTAGCTCTTTGAGTTGAACTAACTTCTGTTTTTCAGTATCGATCTACGGATTTTATAAGCGGAATGTTCCTTCCCCCAAAGAGATCAAAAGGAACCTTGGTTGAAAGGTCTAATTTTGATTTAATGTATCTACCTTATGGGTCTCTAGGACTATTCATGAAAGAAAGAAAAAAACAAAAGAAAAATCTACCATTTGGTTTCTAGGTCTATTCATGAAAGAAAACACAAACAAAAAGGAAAAACTACCATTGGGTTTGGGGGAACCTGCTATAGAATATGCGTAGGTTCTTACCTCTCGTCTTAAAGCTCCCCCACCACTAAGATAATGCTAAGGTCTAAGGATGATCTATTTCCTAACTACTTCTTACCTTAAGATAACTCCTTGACAACGACGCCAAAAATGATGGGTGTTGTATATGCACTAAAAATACAGTAGAAACCCTCAATTAAATTGTCAACCTAGAGTAAGTAAACTTAGAGTTGTAGAAAAATATATGCCAAAGGTAGAAGGCTAGTAGGAGTATAGTCTAACTAAGGAAGGTAGCTATCTAAGGATAATCTACTCAAACGAAGCTATCTAATGAACAAACCCTACTAAGAAAATTGAAACTAGGTAACCTAAGTACTTTTGGGCCAAGGATCGATGGATAGTTCTAAGAAAACAAGTAAAAATCCTACTTGAAGCAAACTAGTTCGACAATAGGAAAAATAAACTATTAAGCATGACAATAAGAAAATGACAAAAGAAAACTACTTTAATCTTGCCAACCTATATTCAATGAGTAATTATCCTATGAAAGAAAGTAAATAAACAAGCAAGCAAAGACACCTAACTAACCTACTAAAGAAAGTAACGAGTAAGCAAAGACAACTATCTAACCTACTAAAGAAATAGACAAATAAGAAAAGACAACTAACTAACCTACTAAAGAAAATAGACAAGTAAGAAAAAACAACTAACAACTGCAAGCAATCAAATTAAAACTTCTCATTGAATAACTATCTAGCCTAAGAGGCAAGTGGACTAAATTCTTAATTCAAAACTATTTCTAATTCATGAAAGGAAATCTATTTAATCGAAAGAAAGAAGAACTACCAACTAATTCTTAATCTATGATAAGCAAACTACTATCTAATATATCAAAGAAAAGTCTATCTATCCTACAACAACAATAAAACTATTTTCTAAGTTATGAAATCAAGAAAACTATCTCTTCTGATCTATGAAAGCAAGAAAACTATCCTTTTAACCCATGAAAGCAAGAAAACTATCTTTAATCTATGAAAAACTCAAATATAATGCTGGTGGTTGTGTGAATGTCTTCGGTGTCAGATGATATCTCGATGGCACTTGAAAACAAAGGACAATTCAAGTGGTATAATCTCAACACTAATCTTAATGGAAAAATGAAAGGTATGGATTAAACAATCCAATGAGAATTTAGCCATGACAAAACAATGTTAGATACTCTGCATATTCATGTATTAACCATCAACAACATAACGAGATCATCATTGTACTTCTATACTATGTAAGAAAACTTCATAATTAAATTCAACCATTAACTAAGAAATATAATTGCAATTTAATTCTAGGAAAGGAAATTACATAAATGAAACTATGCTACATCTATTCTAACAATTCAAACTGCAATAAGAAAAATGCTTAAGAACATAAATTAAACTATGATATTGAAAAGTAAACTAACAATCTGCATTAACCAACAACTAATTAAACAAGATCTATATAAAAATGAGATAAGCAAGCTATAATTGAAAACTTGAATTAATTCTATCCACCCATCAAATCCCTGTCAAAGAGGACCCAAATAAAAACTCTATTCTATTCTAATTAAAACTCTGTTTTAAACTTGAATATAAAATCATAAATCAAAGCATAATCTAACATCTAATTGCGCATGGGGTTAGTCTAGGGACTTGCATGCCCATTCCTAATCTACAAGATCAATGCATGCTAACACATCTCATCATTCTAACCTACAAAAGAGAATCAAAACAATTAAACTACAACGAACTAATTAACACAATAAAAATGCATGTACAGAAAATAAAGAGAACAATTAAATTATGAAATGCATAAACAAACATGAAGACAATTACTAGACTGCTAGTGGGTCCCCCAGCAAGTCGTGGTCACTCTCTAAAAGCACACCATGAACTCAGTAGGTTGAATTCACCATAAAAACTCAAAAACACAGTTCTAGCATAATCTGGCAATGTAAAAAACTCAAAATAGAGTAAAATCATTTTTTTGTCTATCACACTGACAATTCTAATGCTTAACTTATGTATGACCACCTCGATGGTATTTATAATGTTTACAGGGCAAGTAGTCGACCACAGGAGGGTTGAACCACTTCTAAATTCGACAAATTACAATAAATGATGCCCTAACTGATAAACCAGAGAGAGCCAATAATTCCCCTCTTGAACAACTGAAACTGAGTTGTCAGGAGCTCAGTAGCTAGACGGTGAAAGCATAAACAAAACCCACATTCTCAATTTGCCCATTGCTGGCCACCAATACCATAACCGCCAAGTCGTCCTCCATTTTTGTGTAATACACAGTGTTGGACAGAGTGTGGGATCAAGTGCCAGAACAAGTATTGGAAGGATTGCCGGATCAAGTGCCGGAAGAATAAACATGGTGTGTTTTTTCCCTATAACACCATAAAAACATGAATTATATCTTGGTAATCATAAAACATGACGAACTATACTCAATATAATCATTAAACATGAATTACATGTACCTAGTGTCTATCATACCGTTTTATCATGAAATTCTTCAAAAAGATCCTTTAAAATATGAAAAACACATATGTACATGCGGCAAAAGTGTATAATAACCATCATAAAAGTGATCATATCTCAGGCCCAATAGGTGCGCAGAATGCGTTGAGCAACACAGTGAGTTTGGCACACGTGCTCAGAAGATGCACCTGTGGGCTGGTAAACTCGCGCACGTTCTGATACGCGGCCATGAAGAAAATTTCGGATGAAATTCTCTCATCTCAGCTCCAAATTTAGATTTTTGCAGGCAGGCATGGGTCGGTTATGGTTCCTGCAAGTTAAATAAACCTAAATTAAGTGCTCAAAAAACCCAAATGGGGAGGAAATTGATACCTTTCCCCAGTGGAGTCGTCAATCTGTTGCGTCTCTTTCGTCACCTAAATGAGAAAAATAAGGATGCTTACAAGTCCAGTTGGGTATCTAGACAAGACAACAGTGAGTGCAAGAGTTAGAAACATCAAGCATGATAAATAAACAAAATACTAAGCTAATAACAATAAAAGAAATTAAACTAAGGTGTATAAAGATATTAGGATAAAAAATAAACAACATTCATGCCACCAATGGATAGGATTGTATTAGTGGAAAAACAACAAAGAGAAAGGGAGACTTATGGGTCCCCTCTTCCTCCAAGGGAGGGCTCTTGAACCCCCAAATATTGAGCTCTTCTTACAAATAACAAACTAGAAGGAAATGGTGAAGAAATCCAAAGCTCATTCACTCAAGAGGTGTTGTGAATAACTCAATGAAATGGTGCTTGTATGCCCTTGATGAGGAAAGAGGATCCTCCAAGAGAATATAGGAAGCATAACAATACAAATGAATTCCTTGAAATATAGTGCACCCATGGCCTCTTTTTATAGCAAATCTTTGAGGCATTATTTAACTAGTCTTTAGTGTGAACAAGGGGCTCTTTAGGGAACCCTTAGGTCTTTGACCAGCCCCCCCACTCAGATTCAACTCGGATTTGGGTTTCAAATCGACTTGGGAGATGAACCAGAAGTGGGTGGAAGGCCGACCAAAATAATAAATGTGTCATTTTGAGGTTTGCGCGACTTTTTGCGTCCATAGTCGTGCATCGGGCGCATGTGCACTTTTCTGACATTTTTCAATTGTTGCACGTGCACACGCTTCCTTTGTATCCTTAGCACATGTTGATTTTATAACCAGTTGCATAGTTATGTGCCCTTTGGAAATGCATTTTTTGGGCCATGAATGAACTAATGGGTGTTTGGAGATGTTGGATTCCTGTAACCATTTGCGGATGAAATTTCAGTGATAACACTTTTTCCTTTATATGTGTGTTTTCATTTTCAGTAACCTTCATCATTTCTCTTTTTCTTATGAGGACATTTGTTAGAAAAATGAACAATACCATCACAATTAAAACAAATTAAAGGAAGCTTACCTCTATACCTGCCGTTGGTTCCCTTGTTCAGTCCTTTGGCGAAGTTGGCCACTTCTTCATCATCTTCAGAGATGTCACTGCTGCTACTATATTCTTCTTGTTCCTTTTTCTTTTGCTTTGATCTTTTTGATTCTTTGAAGGATGCTTCTTTTACATCTAGATTTTCCTGTTCAGTTCTCATTTCATATGTTGTGAATATTCCATGCAGTTCATCCATGCTTATTGAGTTTAGATCTGATCTTTCTTCTAGTGTTGATATCTTAGGGTTAAATCTCATAGGAAGAGATCTTAGTACCTTTTGAACAATTACAGATTCTTCAATTTCTTCTCCCAATCCTATGATTACATTCGTTGTTTCATCGACTCGTAAGAAGTAGGCTGCAATATTCTCATCTTCCTTCATTTTTAGTTGTTCGAACTGACCTCTATAAGTTTGAAGCTTTGCTGCTTTGAATTTTTTATCTCCTTCATAAATATTTCGAAGCTTGTCCCAAATCTCTTTAGCAGATTTACAATGTGCAACTTTGGCGAATACCTTATCACTGAGACCATTCAAAAGTGCATTTTTGGATTTGGAATTATTCTCACCGAGTTTCACTGCTTTGTCATTTGTTGGTGGAACTGTTGGTGCTGTGTATCCATCTACAATTGATTTTCAAACTTGAAATCCCT
>SNQJ01S0019454.1:128734-150687 GCA_010110895.2 Picea sitchensis | reverse complement strand
TCATATGTTGTGAATATTCCATGCAGTTCATCCATGCTTATTGAGTTTAGATCTGATCTTTCTTCTAGTGTTGATATCTTAGGGTTAAATCTCATAGGAAGAGATCTTAGTACCTTTTGAACAATTACAGATTCTTCAATTTCTTCTCCCAATCCTATGATTACATTCGTTGTTTCATCGACTCGTAAGAAGTAGGCTGCAATATTCTCATCTTCCTTCATTTTTAGTTGTTCGAACTGACCTCTATAAGTTTGAAGCTTTGCTGCTTTGAATTTTTTATCTCCTTCATAAATATTTCGAAGCTTGTCCCAAATCTCTTTAGCAGATTTACAATGTGCAACTTTGGCGAATACCTTATCACTGAGACCATTCAAAAGTGCATTTTTGGATTTGGAATTATTCTCACCGAGTTTCACTGCTTTGTCATTTGTTGGTGGAACTGTTGGTGCTGTGTATCCATCTACAATTGATTTTCAAACTTGAAATCCCTGTGCCTATATATATTTCTTCATCCTTATGCTCCAAAAAGAATACTTTTGTCTATCAAACTGTGGTATTCCATTTTTATACAAGTTGGTACTCTCCATGATCTACCTTTCAGTGGTTAAACTGATTTTTGAAGGAACCTGCTCTAATACCAATTGTTGGATTATTGGGGGGGTGAATCAGTAATAGCGTAATTATAATCATTTTTCTTCAAATAATCCAAATGTTATATCAATGTAGAATTACTATCCAATAATGAGCAATAAGAAATGAACAATCACACACATACACAGTACACCAGTGTTTTAAGTGGAAACCCAAATCGGGAGAAAACCAAGGAATTTTTTTTGTATATGTCTTGAAGAATTACATTCATTGGAAGCACCAAATTCCTTTGTTTTCTATCTCAAACTGGAAGGAGGCTTCAACCCCCTATTTTCTCAAGCTATAACCTGAGGGAAGCTCCAACTCCCCAATTCTCTAGCTACAAGCAGAAGGAGGCTACAACCCCCTATGTTCTCTGGATACAACCGGAATGTGGCTACAACCAACTGTCCTTGCCCCGTCCAACCGCCCTGAAGTAGAAGTAGAATGATGGAACCACTATAAAACTATCACTGTGAGATATACTGCTGTAAACATGTACCAATAAACCTGAAACATGCATAAACCTGTACCTTAACCTGTAATCAACCTCTACCATAAACAAGTGCATAAACCATGCACCAACCTGTAACATAAACAAGTGAATCAACCATGTACCAACCCGTACCCAAAAATCTATATACACCTCATGTATGTGCCAACTCATCAACTACTTGTCTCAACCATGTACCCAACTTGTACCTCAACCAAAATACCTCATCAATTTCATCATCCAAATATGATTTATAACTCTATAGTAGACCTGGTGTATATGATCACATATGATGCAGGAGCATCGTAAGCATCCAGCCAAGCAAGCAACGTAAAAGGCGAAAGACAACTGAAGACCTCCAACGCACGTTTTTGAATTTTTTTTGAAGCATTAATGTAATGGTTAAAGGGAAGCGTACTTGCATATTGTAAACATATCATGAGAAATTCGCTCTTATTTGTAGAAGGTAGAGGAATTTATGCATAGTTAATGAAAGTAGGTAGGTTTGAATTAAAGATTAGACAGTCTAGAAGAATAGGAGGAAAAACGGATATAGACACCCTCATCTTTGTATCATGGTATCATTAGATCATTGTAACATTAGCATAAGGCAAAAGAAGAAGAAAGTTGTAGCAGAAAGTTGTAGAGAAGAACCCATGTACAAAAGATTTGAATTAATATATGAATCTTTGAATCAGACTCATGGTGTTATGATGTTTTTTGTGTATACATGCTGAATGGTATGCTAATAGTTATTTTATTCTCTCTGTTATACATTTGATTTAATACTGTGTTGAATGTATGATTTCATATTAAATGTTTGAGGTCTAAGAGAAGAAAGAGAATGAGTTTCAATTGTTTCTCTTCCTGAGAGAGAATTTCCTGCAAGGAGTGCGTTGACAAAGGTTCAGAGTTTATCTCTGAAAGCAGAAGTGCAAGTGAAGCACAGGAGCCGTGCAAGATGTGCGCAGGCTAGATGAGTCCTTAGGAGTTATTAACTAAGGTGGAAGAGAGAGAGAAATAATGTTTTCGCAGAAGGTGCATAGAGTCGAGAGTTCAAATACGTAGAATTATTTGGAGGTCTGTCGCAAGGAGTGCAAGCAGAGGCCCTTTTTCGAGGCTTGAATTTACCAGAGAAATATCAGAAGGGGTAGTGCCTTTGAAGTATTCTAAGGAAGGTAGGAAGAAAAATATTCGTGCAGAAGGTTAAGTTCCAGTGAAGGAATATTGGTTCATTCCATAGAGATTCTTGAGGGAAGAATCGAATGATCAAAATTTTCTATGGAGAACTCATGAAATAGCGAGGACTGTAGGATCTAGGAGAGTTGCGGGGAAGATAAGCATTGGATGAATCCATCCTTCGAGAGGCAGGATCTAATGTGGACCATTGATCGTGATTGTTGTACTGTCGAGATCATTTCGACATTTCGGGGGTTGTAAGTCCGAAGTGTGGACGAAACCCTTGGTCACTCGAACTCCCAAAGAATGAACTAGATTACCGTGTGTGAAGGCAAGGAGCAGAAGTTTCGTCGTTTCGGAATTTCGGAGTTCGACATTTAGGGGGTCCTGATGACAAGGAGTCAGGCATAGTAGAGCAAAAAACCCGAAGTCGTGAGTTGCGACAAAACTTGATGTGAATTTTGGGATTTCGGTAATTTGGGATTCAGAATACCAGAAGTCCTGATGACAAAGAGCCAGTGGCCTTTGTATTGAAAAACCCAGAGTTTCGAAACCCAAAAAATCCTTGAAGTGGCATTTCAGGGATCGGGGTTTCGACATGTTCGTTGACAAGGATTCGGGACACTTCACATCAGAAATCCCAAATTTTCAAAACGCAAGATATCTATGAAGGAGCGTTTCAACATTTTGGTGTTTTGGGGTTCATGGATTCGAGATTGTGGTGACAAGTGTTTTGGGATCGAGAGTTTCGAACCCCTGATACCCAGAAGCCGAAAATAACATGAGCTGTTGGATCTTAAGGAAGGCCATAAACCATTGATTCCATAGAAGGCATCGCTTCAAAATTCGGGGTTTTGAAGTGATAGGGGAATGACAATCGAAGACTGATTAAAGTTTCGAAATCCGAGAAAGGTGACAGGTGGCAGGAATCCACGTCAGCGACCGAGGATAGCTGAAAGGACAGGTGGCAAGTTTTCATCAATAGTCGAAGTCAGACTCCGTTGACTGTTTCTGGGTTCGAGGGTTGGAGAGTCAAGAATACTCACATCAGGATTCGTGAAATCGTGAGTTTCGAAACCCTGAAAAAGAGAAAAACCTGTTGAGGAGCCAAAAATTGATGAACGTGTCGGGATTCGTCAATTCGACACTTTAGGAGACAAAATATCGAGGTTCCCTAGTCTGGAAATCCCGAAGTAGAAAAACATGATACAGAAGTAGAGGAGGATGCGACCAAAGACTTCGGCATTTCAGCATTTTGGGTTTCAGCAGGTAGAAGGGCCGAGAACCTCGAAAATAGGGATCGTTAAATTACGAAACCCGAAGTCCTTTATGGCTTGAACAAAGGGGTTGATTAACCCTTGGCGTGGTTGTAGTGAAGATCCTGTGTGCATCTCAGCCCGAGGGCAGGGGGTCTGCGTCAGTTGTGGTATCAAGGCACATAAAAAATTCTTTGTTTTCTGTAGCAGAGAAAAGAGGAGCATTTCTTAGCCATGCCGCCGAGAATAAGAGATAGGCCCATGCCAATGCCTGATCCAGTAGTGAAAAGAGAAATGCGTGAACTACGTGGTAGGATTGATGCCATGGAGACAACACAGTGGTGCAAAGTTAATGATGGGGATATCAGTGAAGCGGGAAGTGAAAATGAAGCTGGACATGAAGCAGAAGAAGTGGCAGTCGAAGATGCTGCAGATGAATGCCTATTCAGGGTTGTTGCAAGGATAGGTGCCAGGGAAAAAATGGAGATTCCCAGGTATGAGGGGAACTTAGATGTTGAAGAGCTTCTAGACTGGATTAGGGCTCTGGATAAGTACTTCCACTATGAGGATGTCCAGGAAGACAAGAAGGTCAACCATGTTTTCACAAGACTTAAAGGGCATGCAACATTATGGTGCGATGAACTGCAGGCTGACAGGCGCTGCAAAGGAAAGCAAAAAGTCAAGAGCTAGGATAGAATGACTGCGAAGATGAAAGCCAAATTCATACCCAAGGATTATCAAATTAATCTGTTTAGGAGGATGAAGAATTTGAGACAGAGGCTAATGTCAGTGAAAGAATACACAGAAGAGTTCTAAAAGATAAACATCAGAGCAGGTCATCGGGAAAGCGATGATGAAAAGGTTGCCAGGTACATGAATGGTCTGCAATATGACATTCAGGACGAGATAAGCATGATGACCCTTCGGAATGTAGAAGATTCTTATCAGATGGCTCTGAAAGATGAAGAGAAGTTGAGCCGAAAAAAAGGTCAAAGAGGTCGAGGCAGAAGTCAAACCAGAGGCAAAACATTTTCCCAAGACAGAACTCAGAAATCTAAAGAAGAGGGGAAGAAACCTCAAACTGAACCTGAGAGAGGGGGAAGCTCATGAAGAGGACAATATGATGATAGAAATACTTTTTCTCGTACCAGAGGAAGAGGAAGAGGCCGAGGAGGTGAAGTGAAATGTTTTATTTGTGGGAAAAAGGGACATAAATCTTATGAGTGTCCAGATAGGAAGAAAGAAGGTGGTGAAAATCGCATTTCTGAAGCACAAGGACATAATGTTTAGGCAAAAGATGTTGAGGGCGGAAGATCTTTAATGATGAGGAAAGTTCTCTTAACGCCAAAGAAGGAGGCAGAGAACCCAACCCAAAGGAACAAATGTTTTCGCACTGCTTGCAAGACCAAAGACAGGGTATGCAAGGTTATAGTGGACAACGGTAGCATAGACAACCTTGTTTCCACAGAGATGGTAGAAAAGCTGGAGCTGGAGACTATCGTACATCCAAGACCATACAGAGTTTTGTGGCTACAAAAAGGACATTAGGTAAATGTCATTAAACAGTGTTTAGTTGAATTTAAAATAGGAGGATATAAGGATGAAATATTATGTGATGTCATGCCCATGGATGTTTGTCATCTATTGCTGGGTAGACCATGGCAATATGACAGAAATTTGATTCATGATCGGAGAAATAAAAAATACACCCTAGAGAAGAATGGGAGGACACACATGTTGCTACCGATTAAGGATAAAAAAGTAAAAACAGAGACAAGCAACAGTGTACTTATCATGAGTGGGAAGGAACTTCTTAATGAGGTTAAGAAGAAGGAAGCCACACAATTTATTGTGGTCAGAAAACCTAAAATTGTTTTGAGCAGTACAAGAGTGAATGATTTACTAGAAGAAATCCAGAAGTTGTTGGGAAGTTTGTTGATATAGTAGTGGATGAACTACCTTGTTCGTTGCCACCCATCAGGAGTATAATCCATCACATTGATCTTATACCTGGAGCTAGTTTACCGAACAAAGCAATGTATAGGTTGATGCCGCAGGGAAATGAAGAAGTCAAGAGACAAGTCCAGGATTTAATGGATAAAGGATTGATTCGAGAGAGCTTGAGTCCATGAACTGTTCCAACAGTACTCATCCCAAAGAAAGATGGAGGCTAGAGGATGTGTACAGACTCAAGGGAAATCAATAAGATTACCATCAGATACAGATTTCCATTACCAAGGATGGATGATTTTATGGATTACTTGAGTGGAGCAAAGTTTTTTTCAAAGATTGATTTAAAAAGTGGATATCATCAAATTCGTATGAGAGAAGGTGATGAATGGAAGACAACATTATAGACGAATGAGGGGTTGTATGAATGGATTGTTATGCCATTTGGCTTAACAAATTCTCCCAGTACTTTCATGATATTGATGAATGAAGTCCTGAAGGATTTCATTGGGAAATTTGTCATCGTATATCTTGACGATATATTGATTTTCAGCAAGACAGAAGTAGAACACTTGAAGAATTTGTCTATAGTGATGAGAAGATTACAACAAGAGAAGTTGCTGATAAACATGAAGAAATCAACATTTATGAGGACATAACTCATTTATTTGGGTTTTGTTATCTTTGCAGATGAGTTTAAAATGGATCCGGATAAGGTAGAGGCGATTAAGAATTGGCCATCACCGAAAAGTGTGTTTGAAGTTCGAAGCTTCCATGGTTTAGCTAGTTTCTATAGGAAATTCATCTGAAATTTCAGTGGGATTAGCGCACCGATGATGGACATGGTGAAGAAAAGACACAAGTCTTTTCACTGGACAAAATAAGCAGAGAAGAGTTTCAATCTACTGAAGAAAAAGATCACGGAGCAACCAATTTTGGTTTTTCCAGACTTTAACAAGACATTCCAGGTCAAGTGTGACGTGAGTGGATTTGCAATTGGAGTAGTCTTGAGACACGATGACAGGCCGGTCGCATACTTCAGCTAGAAATTGAATGAAACAAAGATTAAACACTCAACATATGACAAAGAATTCTATGCGGTCATACAAACGCTGAAGAAATGGAGACATTATTTGGCTGCTAAAGAGTTTGTTTTGTACAACGATAATCATGCTTTGCAATTCGTGATTCAACAGGACAAGTTGAACCAAAAGCATGCAAAATGGGTTGAATTCATGCAAAATTTTACTTTTGTGACTAAGCATATTTTTGGAACCGCTAACAAAGTCGTTGATGCTTTGAGCAGGAAATGTTTGCTTATGCAGGAATTTAGAGTCAAAACTTTGGTTTTTGATAACCTCAAAGAAATGTACAGAGATGATCCAGATTTTAAAGAGGCTATGAGGCATCTGAGAATCCAATTCCCAGGGACAGAAGCCAGTGGACCGAATATATGATCCAGGATGGATTATTATTCAGGGGCAATCATTTATGTATTCCAAAATGCTCCATGAGGGAGAACATGATGTAGGAAAAACACAGTGGAGGATTGGTCGGACATTTCTGTCATGACAAACCGTTCTCAAAGTTGAATGGCGCATATTTTTGTTCAGGGATGAGGACATATGTTAAGAAATTTGTGGACAGATGTAGGATTTGTCAGCACACAAAGGGGAAATGGAAAAAAACAGGGTTATACTAGCCATTACCCATACCTGAGAGGCCGTGGGATGTAGTGAGCATGGATTTTGTATTGGGACTGCAAAGGACACAAAGAGGATATGATTCAATCTTTGTGGTGGTAGACAGATTTTCAAAGATGGCACATTTCATACCATGCCAGAAAACCAGCGACACAACTCATATTACGAACCTGTTTTTCAAAGAAGTCATCAGACTTCACGACTTTCCAAGGAGTATAGTTTTAGATCAGGATACCAAGTTCGTGGGACATTTCTGGAGGACTTTATGGAAGAAGCTGGGGACAATTTTTTCTTTTATCTCAGCTTATCATCCTCAGACGGATGGGTAGACAGAAGTTGTGAACAGAAGCTTGGGAGATTTGCTGAGGAGCCTAGTGACTGAACACCACAGTCAGTGGGATCACATTCTGCCGCAAGCGGAATTTTTTTATAATGATTCGATCAATAGAAGCACAGGGAAAAGTCCATTCCAAATTGTATATGGAATGCAGCCAAGGGGAGTTTCTAAATTAAAATATATGTAACAAACTGAATTCAGAAGTGCTAGTGCAGAGGATTTTACAGAAGCAATGAAGGAGCTTCACAGTCGAGTCAAAGAGTGATTGCAGAGTTCAAATCAAGAATATAAGCGCAGAGAAGATCAACACAGGAGAGAACTTCAATATGAAGTTGGTGATCTGATTCTTGCACATCTGCGGAAGGAGAGGTTCCCAAGGGGAACATATAACAAACTGAAAATGAAGAAGATTGGACCATGCAAGGTCATAAAGAAATTTGGGGGAAACGCATACGAGATTGAATTACCTGATGGGATAAAAATTTCACCGATATTCAACATATCATATTTTTACCCTTACAGAGCTGAAGAAACAGGGGAAGACATTGAACAGACATAAGTTCAGTGGAGGAAACAAATGCCTGTAGCTGAAAAGCCACAGATGGAAAGAATAATTGACAAGAGGATTAGCAAAAAGACCAGGAGCAAGGAGCATTTTGAATACTTGGTCAAATGGAAAGGACATCGAGTTGAAGATGCCAGTTGGGAAGATGAAGTAAGAATTCATAAGCATGGACAGACCGTGCAAGAGGTCATGAATAGGAGTTCATCAAAATTTTCAAGAGAGGAAGTATGATGTAGGAGCATCCTAAGCAGCCAGCCAAGCAAGCAATGTAAACGACAGAAGACATCTGAAGACCTCCAGTGCACATTTTTGAAATGTTTTTGAAGCATTAATGTAATGGTTAAAGGGAAGCGTACTTGCATATTGTAAACAGATCATGAGTGATTCACTCTCATCTGTAGAAGGTAGAGGCATTTATGCATAGTTAATGAAAGTAGGTAGGTTTGAATTAGAGATTAGATAGTCTAGAAGAACATGAGGGAAAATGGATATAGACACCCTCATCTTTGTATCATGGTATAATTAGATCATTGTAACATTAGCATAGGGCAAAAGAAGAAGAAAGATGTAGTAGAAAGTTGTAGAGAAGAACCCATGTACAGAAGCTTTGAATTAATATATGAAGCTTTGAATCAGACTCATGGTGTTCTGATGTTTTCTGTGTATACATGTTGAATGGTATCCTGATAGTTTTTTTATTCTCTCTATTACACATTTGATTTAATACTATGTTGAATGTATGATTTCATATTAAATGTTTGAGGTCTAAGAGAAGAAAGAGAATGAGTTTCAATTGTTTCTCTTCCTGAAAGAGAATTTCCTGCAAGGAGTGCATTGACAAAGGTTCAGAGTTTATCTCTGAAAGCTCAGGAGGGATACTGTTGTTCTCATTCCAACAGAAGTACAAGTGAAGCACAGGAGTTGTACAAGACATGCACAGCCTAGCTGAGTCCGTAGGAGTTATTAACTAAGGTGGAAGAGAGAGATAAAGACTGATGTCGCAGAAGGTGCACAAAGTCGAGAGTTCAAATACATAGACGTATTTGGAGGTCTGTCGCAAGGAGTGCGAGAAGAGGCCCTTATCTGAGGCTTGAATTTACTAGAGAAAGCTTAGAAGGGGTAGTTCCTTTGAAGTATTCGAAGGTAGGTAGGAAGCAGAATCTCCATGCAGAAGGTTAAGTTCCGGTGAAGGAACATCGATTCATTCCATAGAGATTCTTGAGGGAAGAATCGAATGGTTGAAATTCTCTGTGGAGAACTCAAGAGATAGCAAGGACCGCAGGATCTAGGAGACATGCGGGAAAGATAAGCATTGGACGAATCCATCCTTCGAGAGGTAGGATCCAATGTGGACCATTGATCGCGACTGTTGGACCATCGAGATCATTTCTTCATTTCAGGGGTTGTAAGTTTGAAGTGTGGACGAAACCCTTGGTCGCTCAAACTCCCGAAGAACGAACTGGATTATCGTGTGTGAAGGCAAGAAGTAGAATTTTTGGCGTTTCAGAATTTTGGAGTTCAGCATTTCGGGTGTCTTGATGACAAGGAGTCAGGCATAGTAAAGAAAAAATCTCGAAGTCGTGAGTTGCAATAGAACTTGATGTGAATTTCTTGATTTCGGTAATTCGGTATTCAGAATACAGAAAGTCCCGATGACAAGGTGCCAGGGGCCTTTGTATTGAAAAAACCGGAGTTGCGAAACCCAGAAAATCCTTGTAGTGGCATTTCGGCATTTCAGGGATCGGGGTTTTGGCATGCTCGTTGACAAGGATTTGGGACACTTCATGTCATAAATCCCGAATTTGTGAAATGTGAAATATATGTGAAGGCGCGTTTCAACATTTTAGTGTTTCAAGGTTCAGGGATTCGGGATTGTGGTGACAAGTGTTTTGGGATCGAGAGTTTCGAACCCCTGGTACCCAGAAGCTCGAAATAACGTGAGCTGTTGGATCTTAAGGAAGGCCATCAACTGTTTTTTCCATAGAAGGCATCACTTCAGAATTCGGGGTTTCGAAGTGATAGGGGAACAATAGTTGAAGACTGATTAAAGTTTTGAAAGCCAAGAAAGGACACAGGTGGCAGGAATATACGTCGGAGACTGAGGACAACTTAGAGGACAGGTGGCGAGTTTTCGTCAATAGTCGAAGCCAGATTATGTTGATTGTTTCGAGGTTCGGGGGTTGGAGAGTCAGGAAACCTCATGTCAATATTTGTGAAATCGCGAGGTCCAAAACCCCGAAAAAGAGAAAAACCCGTTGAGGAGCCAAAAATTGATGAACGTGTCGGGATTCGGCAATTCGACACTTTAGGAGAAAAGAGATCGGGGTTCGCTATTATGGAATTCCTGAAGTCGCGAAACATGATACAGAAGCAGAGGAGGACGTGGCCAAAGACTTCCGCGTTTCAGTATTTCAGGTTTCAACAGGTGGAAGGGCCGAGAATCTTAACAACAGGGCCCATGAAATTGTGAAACCCAAAGTCCTTTGTGGCTTGAACAAAGGGGTTGATTAACCCTCAGTGTGGTTGTAGTGAATATCCTGAGCAAATCTCGGCCCAAGGGAAGGTGGTATGTATCAGTTATGGTATCAGAGCATAGAAAAAGTTCTTTTTTTTCTGTAGCAGAGAAAAGAGGATCATTTCTCAGCCATTCCGTCGAGAAGAAGAGATAGGCCCATGCCAATGCCTGATCCAACAGTGGAAATAGAAATGTGTGAACTACGTGCTAGGCTTGATTCCATGGAGACAACACAGAGGCACAGAGTTAATGCTAGGGATATCAACGAAGATGAAAGTGAAAATGAAGCTGGACATGAAGGAGAAGAAGTGGCAGTCGAAGATGCTACAAGCCTACAGATGAACGCCTATTCAGGGCTCTTGTAAGGATAGGTGCCAAGGAAAAAATGGATATTCCCATGTATGAGGGGAACTTGGATGTTGAAGAGCTTCTAGACTATATTAGGGATCTAGATAAGTACTTCGACTATGAGGATGTTGAGGAAGACAAGAAGGTCAAGGACGTTGTCACAAGACTTAAAGGGCATGTAGCATTATGGTGGGATGAACTGCAGGCTGACAGACGTTGCGAATGCAAGCAGAAAATCAAGAGCTGGGATAGAATGGTTTCGAAGATGAAATCCAAATTCATACCCAAGGATTATCAAATTACTCTGTTTCAGAGGATGTAGAATTTGAGACAGAGTCTAATGTTAGTGAAAGAATACACTGAAGAATTCTACAACATAAACATCAGAGCAGGTCATCGGGAAAGCGATGATGAAAAGGTTGCCAAGTACATGAATGGTCTGCGATATGACATTCAGAATGAGATGAGCATGATGACCCTTCGGAATGTAGAAGATTCTTATCAGATGGATTTGAAATATGAAGAGAAGTTGAGCCGAAAGAAAGGTCAAAGATGCGGAGGCAGAAGTCAAACCAGAGGCAAAACAATTTTGCAAGACAGAACTCAGAAATCTAAAGAAGAGGGGAAGAAACCTCAAACCCAACCTGAGAGAGGGGGAAGCTCACGGAGAGGACATTATGCTCATAGAAATACTTTTTCTCGTACCAGAGGAAGAGGAAGAGGCCAAGGAGGTGAAGTGAAATGTTTTGTTTGTGGGAAAAATGGACATAAATCTTATGAGTGTCCAAATAGTAAGAAAGAAGGTGGTGAAACTCACATTTCCGAAGCACAAGGATGTAATGTTGATGCAGAATATGCTGAGGGTGGAAGATCTTTAATGATGAGGAAAGTTCTCTTAATGTCAGAGAAGGAGGCAAAGAAGCCAGCCCAAAGGAACAGACTTTTTCAGACTGCTTGCAAGACCAAAGATAGGCTATGCAAGGTTATAGTGGATAGAGGTAGCACAAACAACCTCGTTTCTATAGAGATGGTAGAAAAGATGGAGCTGGAGACTATGATACATCCAAGCCCATACAGAGTTTCGTGGCTAAAAAAAGGACATCAGGTAAATGTCACTAAACAGTGTTTAGTTGAATTTAAAATAGGAGGATATAAGGATGAAATATTATGTGATGTCATTCCCATGGATGTTTGTCATCTATTGCTGGGTAGACCATGGCAATATGATAGAAACTTGATTCATGATGGGAGAAAGAACACATACACCCTGGAGAAGAATGGGAGGACACACATGTTGCTACCGATTAAGGATAAAGAAGTAAAAACAGAGACAAGCAAAACTGTACTTCTCATGAGTGGGAAGGAACTTCTTAATGAGGTTAAGAAGAAGGAAGACGCACAATTTATTGTGGTCAGAAAACCTAAAATTGTTTTGACCAGTACAAGAGTGAATGAGGTACAAGAAGAAATCCAGAAGTTGTTGGGAGAGTTTGTTGATATAGTAGTGGACGAACTACCTCATTCATTTCCACCGATCAGGAGTATAATCCATCACATTGATCTTATACATGGAGCCAGTTTACCGAACAAAGCAACATACAGGTTGACGCCGCAGGAAAATGAATAAGTCAAGAGACAAGTCCAGGATTTAATGGACAAAGGATTGATTCGAGAGAGCTTGAGTCCATTCACTGTTCCAACAGTACTCAGCCCAAAGAAAGATGGAGGCTGGAGGATGTGTACATACTCAAGGTAAATCAATAAGATTACCATCAGATACAGATTTCCATTACCAAGGATGGATGATTTTTATGGATTACTTGAGTGGAGCAAAGTTTTTTTCAAAGATTGATTTTAAAAAGCGGATATCATCAAATTCGTATGAGAAAAAGTGATGAATGGAAGACAACATTCAAGACGAATGAGGGGATTTATGAATGGCTTGTTATGCCATTTGGCTTAACAAATGCGCCCAATACTTTCATGAGATTGATGAATGAAGTACTGAAGGATTTCATTGGGAAATTTGTCATCGTATATCTTGACGATATATTGAATTTCAGCAAGAGAGAAGCAGAGCACTTGAAGCATTTAGCTACAGTGATGAGAATATTACAACAAGAGAAGTTGGTGATAAACATGAAGAAATCAACATTTATGAGGACATAACTCATTTATTTGTGTTTTGTTATCTCTGCAGATCAGCTAAAAATGGATCCGGATAAGGTAGAGGCGATTAAGAGTTGGCCATCACCGAAAAGTGTGTTTGAAGTTCGAAGCTTCCATGGTTTAGCTAGTTTCTATAGGAAATTCATCCAAAATTTCAGTGGGATTAGCGCACCGATGATGGACACGGTGAAGAAAAGACACAAGTCTTTTCACTGGACAGAAGAAGCAGAGAAGAGTTTCAATCTACTGAAGAAAAAGATCACGGAGCAACCAATTCTAGTTTTTCCAGACTTTAACAAGACATTCCAGGTCAAGTGTGATGTGAGTGGATTTGAAATTGGAGGAGTCTTGAGCTAGGATGACAGGTCGATCGCATACTTCAGCGAGAAATTGAATGAAGCGAAGATTAAATACTCAACATATGACAAAGAATCCTATGTGGTCATACAAGCGCTGAAGAAATGGAGACATTATTTGGTTCCTAAAGAGTTTGTTTTGTACAACGATAATCACGCTTTGCAATTCGTGACTCAACAAGACAAGTTGAACCAAAAGCATGCAAAATGGGTTGAATTCATGCAAAATTTTACTTTTGTGATTAAGCATATTTCTGGAACCGCTAACAAAGTCGCTGATGCTTTGAGCAGGAAATGTTTGCTTATGCAAGAATTTAGAGTCAAAACTTTGGGTTTTGATAACCTCAAAGAAATGTACAGAGATGATCCAGATTTTAAAGAGGCGTATGAGGCATCTGAGAATCCAATTCTCAGGGACAGAAGCCAGTGGACTGAATATATGATCCAGGATGGATTATTATTTAGGGGTAATCAGTTATGTATTCCAAAATGCTCCATGAGGGAGAACTTGCTAAAGGAAAAACATAGTGGAGGATTGGTCAGAATGTTCGGTCATGACAAAATGTTCTCAAAGTTTAATGGCGCATATTTTTGGCTAGGGATGAGGACATATGTTAAGAAAATTGTGGATAGATGTAGGATTTGTCAGCACAAAAAGGGGAAAAGGAAAAACACAGGGTTATACCATCCATTACCCATACTTGAGAGGCCGTGGGATGCAGTGAGCATGGATTTTGTATTGGGACTGCCAAGGACACAAAGAGGATTTGATTCAATCTTTGTGTTGGTAGACAGATTTTCAAATATGGCACATTTCATAACATGCTAGAAAACCAGTGACACAACTCATATTGCGAACCTCTTTTTCAAAGAAGTCATTAGACTTCACAGCTTGCCAAGGAGTATAGTTTCATATCGGGATACCAAGTTAGTGGGACATTTCTGGAGGAATTTATGGAAGAAGCCGGGACAAGTTTGTCTTTTATCTTAGCTTATCATCCTTAGATGGATGGGCAGACAGAAGTTGTGAACAGAAGCTTGGGAGATTTGCTGAGGATCCTAGTGACTGAACACCACAGTCAGTGGGATCACATTCTGCCACATGCGGAATTTGCTTATAATGATTCGATCAATAGAAGCACAGGGCAGAGTCCATTCCAAATTGTATATGGAATGAAGCCAAGGGGAGTTTCTAAATTAAAAGATATGGAACAAACTGAATTCAGAAGTGCTAGTGCAGAGGACTTTGCAGAAGCAATGAAGGAGCTTCACAGCCGAGTCAAAGAGTGATTGCAGAGTTCAAATCAAGAATACAAGCACAGAGTAGATCAACACAGGCGAGAAATTCAATATGAAGTTGGGGATCTGATTCTTGCACATCTAAGGAAGGAGAGGTTCCCAAGGGGAACATATAACAAACTGAAAATGAAGAAGATTGGACCATACAAGGTCATAAATAAATTTGGGGCAAACGCATACGAGAATTAATTACCCAATGGGATCAGAATTTCACCGATATTCAACATCTCAGATTTGTACCCTTACAGAGATGAAGAAATAGGGGCGGAGAATGAATAGACATAAGTTCAGTGGACCAAACAAATTCCTGTAGCTGAAAAGCCACAGATGGAAAGAATAATTGACAAGAGGGTTAGCAAAAAGACCAGGAGGAAGGAGTATTTTGAATACTTGGGAAAATGAAAAGGACATCGAGCTGAAGATGCCAATTGGGAAGATGAAGAAGAAATTCATAAGCATGGACAGACCGTGCAAGAGCTCATGAACAAGAGTTCATCAAAATTTTCAAGCGAGGAAGTATGATGCAGGAGCATCGTAAGCAGCTAGCCAAGAAAGCAATGTAAAAGGAGAAAGACAACTGAAGACCTCCAACGCACATTTTTGAAATGTTTTTGAAGCATTAATGTAATGGTTAAAGGGAAGTGTACTTGCATATTGTAAACAGATCATGAGCGATTTTCTCTCATCTGTAGAAGGTAGAGGTATTTATGCATAGTTAATGAAAGTAGGTAGGTTTGAATTAGAGATTAGACAGTCTAGAAGAACAGGAGGGAAAACGGATATAGACACCCTCATATTTGTATCATGGTATCATTAGATCATTGTAACACTAGCATAGGGTAGAAGAAGAAGAAAGTTGTAGCAGAAAGTTGTAGAGAAGAACCCATGTACAAAAGCTTTGAATTAATATATGAAGCTTTGAATTAGACTCATGGTGTTATGATGTTTTTTATGTATACATGTTGAATGGTACACTGATAGTTGTTTTATTCTCTCTGTTATACATTTGATTTAATACTGTGTTGAATGTATGATTTCATATTAAATGTTTGAGGTCTAAGAGAAGAAAGATAATGAGTTTCAATTGTTTCTCTTTCTGAGAGAAAAATTCCTATAAGGAGTGCAGTGAAACGTCTGCAAGGAGTGCGTTGACAAAGGTTCAGAGTTTATCTCTGAAAGATCAGGAGGGATATTGTTGTTCTCATTCCAGTTGAAGTGCAAGTGAAGCACAGGAGTCGTGCAAGACATGCGCAGGCTAGTTGAGTCCTTAGGAGTTATTAACTAAGGTGGAAGAGAGAGAGAAAGATTGTTGTTGCAGAAGGTGCACAGAGTCAAGAGTTCAAATACACAGAAGTATTTGGAGGTCTGTCGCAAGGAGTGCGAGAAGAGGTCCTTTTTCAAGGCTTGAATTTACTAGAGAAAGATCAGAAGGGGTAGTGCCTTTGAAGTATTCGAAGGAAGGTAGGAAGCAGAATCTTCATGTAGAAGGTTAAGTTCCAGTGAAGGAACATTGGTTCGTTCCATAGAGATTCTTGAGGGAAGAATCGAACGGTCGAAATTCTCTGTGGATAACTCACGAAATAGCGAGGACCATAGGATCCAGGAGAGCTGCGAGGAAGATAAGCATTGGATGAATCCATCCTTCAAGAGGCAGAATCCAATGTGGATCGTTGATCACAACTATTGGACCGTCAAGATCATTTCTACATTTCGGGGGTTGTAAGTCCGAAGTGTGGACGAAACCCTTGGTTGCTTGAACTCTCGAAGCATGAACTGGATTATCGTGTGTGAAGGCAAGGAGTAGCATTTTCGGTGTTTCGGAATTTCAGAGTTCAACATTTCAGAGGTCATGACGACAAGGAGTCAGGCATAGTAGAGAAAAAAACTCGAAGTCGTGAGTTGCGACAGAACTTGATGTGAATTTCAGGATTTTGGTAATTCGGGATTCGGAATACGGGAAGTCCTGATGACAAGTAGCCAGGGGCCTTTATATTGAAAAACCCAGAGTTTCGAAACACGAAAAATCCTTGAAGTGGCAGTTTGGCGTTTCGGGGATTGGGGTTTCGGCATGCCCCTTGACAAGGATTTGGCACACTTCACGTCATAAATCCCTAATTTGTGAAACGCAAAATATCTGTGAAGGTGCATTTCAACATTTCGGTGTTTCGGGGTTCGGGGATTTGGGATTGTGGTGACGAGTGTTTTGGGATCGAGAGTTTTGAACCCCCGGTACCTAAAAGCCCGAAATAATGTGAGCCATTGGATCTTAAGGAAGGCCATCAACTGTTGATTCCATAGAAGGCATCGCTTCGGAATTCAGGGTTTCGAAGTGATAGGGGAACGACAATCGAAGACTGATTAAAGTTTCGATAGCCGGGAAAGGTGACAGGTGGCAGGAATCCACGTCAGAGACCAAGGATAGCTGAGAGGACAGGTGGCGAGTTTTCTTTAATAGTCGAAGTTAGACTCCATTGATTGTTTCAGGGTTCGGGGGTTGGAGAGTCAGGAAACCTCACGTCAGCGCGAAATCGCGAGGTCCAAAACCTTGAAAAAGAGAAAAACCCGTTGAGGAGCCAAAAATTGATGAACATGTCAGAATTCGGCAATTTGACACTTTAGGAGACAAGAGATCGAGGTTCCCTGTTCTGGAATTCCTGAAGTCGCGAAACGCGATACAGAAGCAAAGGAGGACATAGCCAAAGACTTCGACATTTTGGCGTTTCGGGTTTCAGTAGGTGGAAGGGCCAAGAACCGCGACAATAGGGATCACGAAATCGCGAAACCCGAAGTCCTATGTGGCTTGAACAAAGGGGTTTATTAACCCTCGGTGTGGTTGTAGTGAAGATCATGAGCGGATCTCGGCCCGAGGGTAGGGGGTCTGCGTCAGTTGTGGTATCAGAGCACAGAAAAATTTCTTTGTTTTTTGTAGCAGAGAAAAGAGGAGAATTTCTTAGCCATGACGCCGAGAAGAAGAGATAGGCCCATGCCAATGCCTGATCCAGCAGTGGAAAGAGAAATGCGTGAACTACGTGCTAGGCTTGATGCCATGGAGACAACACAGTGGCGCACAGTTAATGCTGGGGATATCAATGAAGTTGGAAGTGAAAATGAAGATGGACATGAAGGAGAAGAAGTGGCAGTCGAAGATGCTGCAGATGAAGCTTGGGAGATTTGCTGAGGAGCCTAGTGACTGAACACCACAGTCAGTGGGATCACATTCTACCACAGGCGGAATTTGCTTATAATGATTCGATCAATAGAAGCACAGAGCAGAGTCCATTCCAAATTGTATATGGAATGAAGGAAAGTGGAGTTTCTGAATTAAAAGATATGGATCAAACTGAATTCAGAAGTGCTAGTGCAGAGGACTTTGCAGAAGCAATGAAGGAGCTTCATAGTCAAGTCAAAGAGCGATTGTAGAGTTCAAATCAAGAATACAAGTGCATAGTAGATCAACACAGGAGAGAACTTCAATATGAAGTTGGTGATCTGATTCTTTCACATCTGAGGAAGGAGAGGTTCCCAAGGGGAACATATAACAAACTGAAAATGAAGAAGATTGGACCATGCAAGGTCATAAAGAATTTTGGGGCAAACACATACGAGATTGAATTACCCGATGGGATCAGAATTTCATCGATATTCAACATCTCAGATTTGTACCCTTACAGAGCTGAAGAAACAGGGGCAGAGAATGAACAGACATAAGTTCAGTGGACCAAACAAATACCTGTAGCTGAAAAGCCACAGATGGAAAGAATAATTGACAAGAGGGTTAGAAAAAAGACTAGAAGGAAGGAGTATTTTGAATACTTGGTCAAATGGAAAGGACATCGAGTTGAATATGCCAGTTGGGAAGATGAAGCATAAATTCATAAGCATGGACAGACTGTGCAAGAGCTCATGAACAGGAGTTCATGAAAAATTTCAAGTGAAGAAGTATGATGCGGGAGCATCATAAGTAGCCAGCCAAGCAAGCAACGTAAAAGGCGGAAGACAGCTGAAGACGTCCATCGCACGTTTTTGAAATGTTTTTGAAGAATTAATGTAATGGTTAAAGGGAAGCGTACTTGGATATTGTAAACAGATCATGAGTGATTCGCTCTCATTTGTAGAAGGTAGAGGCATTTATGCATAGTTAATGAAACTAGGTAGGTTTGAATTAGAGATTAGACAGTCTAGAAGAACAGGAGGGAAAACGGATATAGACACCGTCATCTTTGTATCATGGTATCATTAGATCATTGTAACATTAGCATAGGGCAGAAGAAGAAGAAAGTTGTAGAAAAAAATTGTAGAGAAGAACCCATGTACAGAAGCTTTGAATTAATATATGAAGCTTTGAATCAGACTCATGGTGTTATGATGTTTTCTGTGTATGCATGCTGAATGGTAGGCTAATAGTTGTTTTATTCTCTCTGTTATACATTTGATTTAATACTGTGTTGAATGTATGATTTCATATTAAATGTTTGAGGTCTGAGAGAAGAAAGAGAATGAGTTTCAATTGTTTCTCTTCCTGAGAGAGAATTTCCTGTAAGGAGTGCAGTGAAGCGTCTGCAAGGAGTGCGTTGACAAAGGTTCAGAGTTTATCTCTGAAAGCTCAGGAGGGATATCGTTGTTCTCATTCCAGAAGAAGTGCAAGTGAAGCATAGGAGCCGTGCAAGACGTGCATAGGCTAGCTAAGTCCTTAGGAGTTATTAACTAAGGTGGAAGAGAGAGAGAGAGACTGTTGTAGCAAAAGGTGCACAAAGTCGAGAGTTCAAATATGCAAAAGTATTTGGAGGTCTGCCGCAAGGAGTGCGAGCATAGGCCCTTTTTTGAGGCTTGAATTTACCAGAGAAAGCTCAGAACGGGTAGTGCCTTTGAAGTATTCGAAGGAAGGTAGGAAGTGAAATATTCATGCAGAAGGTTAAGTTCCAGTGAAGGAACATTGGTTTGTTCCATAGAGATTCTTGTGGGAAGAATCGAACGGTCAAAATTCTCGGTGGATAACTCATGAAATAGTGAGGACCGTAGGATCTAGGAGAGTTGCAGGGAAGATAAGAATTGGATGAATCCATCCTTCGAGAGGCATGATCCAATGTGGACTATTAATTGTGACTGTTGGACCATCGAGATCATTTTGGCATTTCGGGGGTTGTAAGTCCGAAGTGTGGACGAAACCCTTGGTCGCTCGAACTCCTGAAGCATGAAATGGATTATCATGTGTGAAGGCGAGGAGCAGAATTTTCGGCGTTTCGAAATTTCAGAGTTCGACATTTCGGGGGTCCTGATGAAAAGGAGTTAGGCATAGTAGAGTAGAAAACCTGAAGTTGTGAGTTGCAACAGAACTTGATGTGAATTTTTGGATTTCGATAATTCAGGATTTGGAATACCGAAAGTCTTGATGACAAGGAGCCAGGGGCCTTTGTATTGAAAAACCGGGTGTTGCGAAACCCGAAAAATCCTTGAAGTGGAATTTCGGCATTTCGGGGATCGTGGTTTCAGCATGCCCGTTGATAAGGATTCGGGACACTTCACGTCAGAAATCTCGAATTTGCGAAACACGAAATATCTGTGAAGGCGCGTTTCAACATTTCGGTGTTTTGGGGTTCGGGGATTCGAGATTGTTGTGACAAGTGTTTTGGGATTGAGAGTTTCAAACCCTCGATACCCGGAAGCCTGAAATAACATGAGCCATTGGATCTTAAGGAAGGACATCAGCCGTTGATTCCATAGAAGGCATCTCTTCGTAATTTGGGGTTTCGAAGTGATAGGGGAACGACAGTCGAAGACTGATTAAAGTTTCAAAAGCCGGGAAAGGATACAGGTGGCATGAATCCACATTAGAGACTGAGGACAGCTGAGAGGATAGATTGTGAGTTTTCCTCAATAGTCGAAGTCAGACTCCATTGACTGTTTCAGGGTTCGGGGGTTGGATAGGTAGGAAACCTCACGTCAGGATTCGCGAAATCGCGAGGTCCAAAACCCCGAAAAAGCAAAAAACCCGTTGAGGAGCCAAAAATTGATGAACGTGCCAGGATTAAAAAATTCAACACTTTAAGAGACAAGAGATTGGGGTTCCCTCTTTTGGAATTCCTAAAGTTGTGAAACGCGATACAAAAGAAAAGGAGAACGTGGCCAAAGACTTCGGTGTTTCGACATTTCAGGTTTCAGCATGTGGAAGGGCCGAGAACCTCGACAACAGGGATCGCGAAACCCGAAGTCTTTTGTGGCTTGAACAAAGGGGTTGATGAACCCTCGATGTGGTTGTAGTGAATATCCTGAGTGGATCTCTGTCTGAGGGCAGGGGTTCTGCGTCAACATACTTGCAAAGCTTACTTAACTTTAAACAACAAGAGACTAGCATTTACATCAAACTTTTCTTTAGTCTCACATGACTAGTTTTAGATTAGTCAACAACCCTAACTTGAAATAATCATAACTTTGTACCTGTAATGAATAAATATATGAAACTGATACAAAATGTTATTGTTTTTTTTATGCAATTCATCCAGGTGTCACTACTTGGAACCTCTCAGAAAAGTAGTTATAGAAAACATGACATACCTTGTTGAATTCTAGCTTATTCTAGAGAGAGACCTTGTAGAGCGTTCCCCACAAGGAATATTTGTTGAATCGATCTAAAACTATTAAACAACATACCAAAGACTGTACTCTAACCAACACATTTGGTCTTGCTAAATTTGGATCTGTTATGAATACGTTATGATGTTTTACCCGAAACACCTATTTTTGACTAGTTTCAGGACTAGCCACAAACCCTATTTTCCACGGAGTGTAACTCCAAAAATACAACGACCGACAAGATGATTTTTTACCACGGATACTTGGATATGTTTCCTCAATGGCATAGCAATTCTGCAGCCTGAATCATTCTAGAAAAAATGTTATTTCGAAAATGGTGAGATGACCTGTAAATAACATACCTTAGAAAGCATCATCAAAAGAATTTATCCTTCCTTGAATTATGGCCTTCTTTTCTTCACCTTCCCTCAGAAATTTGACTTAGATATCCTTTGGTTACCTTAGACACCTATAGGTATTCAATATTCTCAAGTGTGTCTAAAATTAGAGAGCCTTGCCTCTTATTTATACTCTCCAAGTAGCTTCCTTAAAAACATCTTCTAGGTCACTTTGCCCACTTTCC